>JAVJIF010016741.1:0-81024 GCA_038442645.1 Agave tequilana | reverse complement strand
CTGAATCTGACTACGATTGCACGATCTACCTACCGATCAATATCATCCATTGATCATCTTCATCACCCTCGACTGTTTTTTTCCTTTGACTTGCTGCCGCAGCGAGCCTCCATGGATGCCTTGTGGTGATGCTTCCGTGAGCTCGTCGAGCTCGTCTTGCTGTCCGCCATTGGCGATGATCCGATCATTACCTCCGCGTCAACCATATTCAGATCTGAGCATCACTGAGCCTTGATGACTCCCCTTGATCAATATACTCCAAAAGTCGTCGATCTTTACCTAAAACAAATCTGAACTTTCTTATTGTCTTCTTCATCTTGATGCCTCTGTCGAACTCCATTGACTAAACATCTTCTTCATCTAGAGCACTTAAGTCTTGAATGACCAACATCACTCTGAGACCAATTGTTACCGGAATAACCCAGGATACCATACTTACTATGATACCAATAGTTGGGAGATAATCCCCATCAACAACTTCGAGCACGCCATGAGATCGATTACCTCGAGCACACAAGATGAATATTAAAAGATATAAGAAGAACACACGATTTAACGTGATTTAACCCAAACTTGGCCTACGTCCACGGGGAGGGAACTTGAGAGAGTTTTATTAATAAACTTAATACAAAAGATCTAACTTGATCCCACAAGAGTATTCGCCTTCCCCTTGAATTTATACTTAGATTACAAGAGTATATCTTCTCTTTATGCGCCTTCACCTTGCTCCTCTCTTTCTTGGTTTTTTGGGCCTTACATTGTTGTTTACCACAACTTTTTTCTGCTCTTCTGCTTCACCTAAATCCTAAGTTACAACCTTTATTTATAGAATTTTACAATACAACTCCAATTGGACTATGAGATGATCTTGGCCATTGGATGCAAGAAGAACCTTGACCAACCCTATTTAGAGGTGATCTCCTTGATCTAGAAGAATTCTAGACCCTTAAACTTCAGAAACAAACCTTCACTGAATAGAATCTGAATCCTATTCGAACTCCACCAGAAGAAGGAAATCCAACAGGCGCTTAAAAATGAAACTGCTCATGCAAAACCGCCTTGATTAGTTGACTTATCAGTCAGACTAATCGACTAATCCCTTCTATTAGTCGACTTATAATTATTATAAGTCGACTACTGTATTATGCTTCCTCTCTGTATCTGCCCATTAGTCAACCGGTATTGCTTATTAGTCGACTAATGATCTTGTTAGTCAACTAATCTATCTTGATCTGTTTCTTTTCTTCTCTTCAAGCCATTATCTTCTCTAACTTGATTGGATCTTTTTGGACCGTCATCTCTTCTTGAAAACAAGGCAAATCCTAACAGTCATAACCCCTACGATGCCTAAGTCAGACTCGCAGTTGATGACAGTAATTTGGTAGAAAAAGTCTTGGGTTTGCAAAGCATACCTTTCACCACGAGTCAAAGGAGTATTTATAGGCATATAAAGGGAGATTTATTGGGTATTTTCCCCGTATTTAGGGTTTTTACCATATATTCTAGTCGTATTGGGAAACTTGTTAAGTTGGTTTAGCCTTGCCAAACCCCCAGCAAGCAATCAGGCTAGGCCTGAACCTGGGTTCCCATAATTAAAGAGATTTAATCGGCGGGCTTGGGCCATTGTAGTCCCCTTTATTGTGCATATTTATTGGGTCAGGACCTAGTTTGGCCCATGCCCAAATAATAACAATTTTCTGATGTATTTGATTATTAGTAACTAACTTACTTTTGATATTGCTAATACTTCTAGTCTCTCTTTTCTTTTCTTTTCTTCTTGCACCTAGTATGGAGGCACATGGGCCTTTTGTACAACACACCATTTCTTGTCCCCCTGACTTTTTAAAGCATCTCTTGTTCTCTAGTGACTACTTGATTAAAAAATACCTTTTGTGTAGACATGTGACCATTGCCACTTTAAAAAGAGGTGAAGCTTTCTTTTCTACTAGTTTATTTTATTCTCTCATCACCTAGCATTCAATTCTCTCCTTCCCTCTTCGACTAGACTAGTAACTGCTGCACCCACTTCCTCTCATTAGCAAAGTTAGCACAAATTGGGTGTCACTCAGCCGTTTGAACATTTATTAGGATGGGACTTTTTCACAGCAGGAATATTTTCCCCTCTTAAATTCTAACTAGATCTCAGCATTGAAGCAAATAATTGAGCTCAAAATATTCAAGAGAAAACTGAGCAGAATATTCAAGAGCTTTTACTTCATCTTCTTCTTCAAGTTCCTTAAAAGCTTCTAGGGATCTCATTTACTAAAATTTTTATTCTGGAGGCTCCACATTCCTTTTTGACTGCACATTCCTTTTTGTCCCAACTTCTAAATTTTCATTTATCGTGCCAATTATTGAAAGAGTATTCTTGTACCATTTATCATAGTCATAGAGCCCCAAGTTGCAATTTCTACAAAAACAGGATTGTGCTCATATTGGTTCTCAATTTGTCTGGAGAACAAAACTACTATTTTTATTTATTGTGCATGTGATAACCTCCCAGAAGGTTAATCCCATCTTTTTGGGTGAAATAGGATTGGTGGTTGTAAACTATTTGCTTTGGATTCGAAACGTAAATAGTGGATTTGGAATCCTAGAGAGGACGTCTCTAGGTGGTGGATGTAAGGGAATGCCCCAACCACCCTTAAAGAGGGCGTGATTTTCTATGATCTCCGTTCTTATTTACTGTGCATTATTTGCCTTAATTACTGCATCACACTTGCTCACTTTACTATTTAGATTTGCCTTTGGCAGAACCCTTTCTGCCAGATAAATATTGCTTCTGCCAGTAACTATATTGCACTGTTAAGTTCAAAACTGATTTTTAATGTCTAAAACCCTATTCTAACCCCCCCCCCCCCCCCCCCCCCACCCCACACCACACACACACTCCCAGAGTTCTACACATCAAACATATCATTTCTTTTAGGTTTTACAGTCATGCATCGAGTCCTTTTAGATTAGTTCACTTTAGATGTTTAGGGGACCATTTTGCAACCCTTATTCATGCTTTCAGCATTCTGTGTTTTTTTGTAGAGTTTCTCCTAGCCACTTATTCATATTAATGAAAACTTGTTTGGAATTATTTCTGATTTTGCATTCATGTCATGTGGTAATAAAGACTCAATTTGGAGCAACATTGTGCCTTTTAAGAATTGATGCGTAAGGGAATACCTTGAGAATTCATTTTCTAAATATCTTCATGATCATGAAACTTCACATCTCTTTCGCTCTTACTTTATCCCTCTTATCTTGAACTTTGAATTTACATGGGTACTCGAACACCAGATTTGAAAAGCTCTTGAATTCAAACCTCATAATTGGCAATTAAAACTATGTTTATTATGCTTAAAATTATGTTTATTTATCTCCATTTATGTTGGAGGCCTTTCCACGTTGCTGAAGGCCTATATTGTGGGGGAGGGGTGTGTAAGTGTTATACTTGATATACATTGTTACCCCACAACACTTCAACTTAAAGTGGTTACCTGACAAGTAACATCTGGTTTATGGCTTGGCAAAGGTACATAAAAGACAGCTTTGGTTGCTACTACGGCATCGATATCTTTAACACATCACACATGAAAATAATGTTCATATTCTGATAGCCGGTTTCAACCAGACATGTTTTTTGTGGTCAGCCAATGATGTATTTACCAAAAAACCCAATGTGGTAGTTGATTTCACATTCCAAATGGCTAAAAACAGTGCATCATAAATGACCAAATATAATTTGCATCCTTAGAAATCTCTCTTAGAGACTCATCCTTGCTCGTGACAAATTTAAGATGCAAAGAAATGAAGAGAATCAGTTCTCACGTGTTTTCATAAATATGATTGCCCGATTTTCCTATAATGCTTATAAGAATCTCAAGTATCATGCAATCTGAATATGGCATAATCAGATCTATGGCGAACATACCTATGTGCATTGCATCAGTAATCTATTGAAAAATAAATGTACGTTCTGTAGTTTAGTATGTCTGGCATGGTTTAAAAACTCGGAATTGGTATCGGTTTTGGCCAATGGTTTTCAGTGTCAATATCGTCAATATCGGAAATATCAGCCATATCGGCAATATCAGCTGATATTATAAGGTTAATATCGTATCGAGTACCTCAAAATTCGATACGATATCGCCAATACGTATCAGAATCAACCAACATTTGAAACCATGATGTCTGTGATTGGACTAAGAGAAGATATATTACAGTTATCGATATCACTGGCCTCTCCAGAGTGTCCACATCGTGAACACAAATGATGGAAGTAGTCTTTAAATTAAGAAGTTAAGAATTGAAAATACACGTTAACTATAAGAAGTATGAAATTGCAACAAAAACTGACATTATAGGAATCTGATAACAAGGCATGTCGTTATAGAATTATCATAAAAGTTCTAGTACACGTCCCTATCTGCTAACAAAGCATATGCAACTTTAGGCAGATAATAATCACCTTCTAACTAAAATAAACTTTAACCTTTTGATGCTTCCAATCGTTCTTTGCAAGAAGAAATAGAAACAAACACAAATTACAATCCCATTTTCATAGATCATAATACCTGGTTCACACCATCGATATTTGCCAGCCTGGCTCTGGTAGATGGTCGAATCTTCGCTATTTTTACAATAGTTTCATCCCCACATATGGCATAACTAAAAAAAGTGCATTTCAAACAAAAATATTAAAAGGAATAGTTGTACACAGTTTTCTAGATGAAACAACAACAGATATCATAGTCGACAATAACTTACGGAGCAGTTCCATTATCTTGTGCAAGTTTCATTCTGATATCTAAAAGCATGTTATAAAGCTTTGTCTCTGCCTGAAAGAAGGGGGGGGGGGGGGGATAGGAGAGGAAAATAATGTAGAAGTAATAATCTCAAGTCAGATTTACTTTAGTCTAATTAGGTATTGGATAGACATATTAGAAAATAGCATTATGTTGTTCAGATAAGATAATCCAAAACTTCAAGCAGATACCAGTCTAATACTGCTGCTGTAAATGTTCTATGCAGAAGAAATAACACAGTCAAGCCCCCCATGGCAGCAACATGATTGACATGAGAATGCAATAAACACACCCTTTGAAACCAAGCAGATAGAAATTAGGCCTGATAGGTATCCAGTCTAACAGCTTTCATAATGCAGATAAGTAACAGGGAGTAACAAACATGTCAAAGTATTACTTATACTGCATTGGCATATAACAATTTGTATTCACTATCAAGTAAATTCTTAATGAGAAGTTCATGGAACACAACCATTGTTTTTCTGCAAAGTCCAAACGTACCTAGCATAAATTTTATGCATGGAGTGGAGTGGTCACATGACTCGCCAAAATGGAAAATAGAATGTGTTAATAAGCTCATGAAGGAGACTACTCTTTCTAAGAGTTAAGTTGAGGCTCATAATTTCCTTTATCTTCAAAATTATAGTATTAGAAAACGACTTTGACAAAAAATCTCACGTTATAGGTAGTCGCCCGACAATGAATAATATCAGGGACCTTTCTCTTCCATAATTCATTGATTCATAGATACAGACACGAGTGTCATCAACAAGGACATGGTGCTGGACATGTCATTCTTCCAAAACCCAGACACAAGGACATGGTTATACATGTGTTTTCCCCTCGATAGAAGCATATTTAACTCATACAAATGTTCGTAGTTGGTTGTTATTCACATATGAAAGAAACAAAGTCGTAAAATGATCTATGAACCATTAGCATTTGCAATTCGTAGCATAGTTCATATTGTGCATAATTTTGATATGAATGCAGGTTTACACATTTAGAAGTGTCCGACAAATGGACGAACCTGTCGCGTATTACTTTGTCATACATACTGATTTTTGGTTGGGGAAAATGTCCTACATATCGTATCCCCCAGTAGTAAAACCCAGCACAGAAAAAAGGAAGCAACCTCGCATGAGGGAAAAAAGGCACACTAATAGAAGAAGATTCAAACCAGGATCTCAATAAAAATGACTATGATATCAGTAAAACGCTTTAGGCTATGGCCTATAATTGGTATTTTGCATGATTTGTTATTTATTGCACCATCTTGTGACATGACATTTGAGTATGCAGTGCATGCTGTTAACCAGTTGATCACAACTTTTGCACTCAGTTGTCCTTGAGATACTTATCCTTCATTACCATCACAAGTCAAAAGTGCATTGTTGTTCTGACATTTTTTTTGCTTCATTTATAGTTGTATCTAGATGTTGATTAGATTGTTACAAGTACATCCTCTTCTATTACCAGTTATTATGCCTTTCTTTGTCACCTCCTTGTAAAGGTAGATATAAGGCCCATATGTTTTCTTTTCTTTTTAGCGAGCCGCATCATGCTCTCCTATACCTACTTCAACATTTCTTCCATGATAATTATTCTGAGATCACAAGGCATATAGCCCATCTGAAACTCCAAAGCCAGGCCATTAAATCCACATTCTGCCATGCAGTCTGTAGCACCGTTAACTTAATGAACAATATGTGATATTGTAAATCCCCCTAATAATCTAATGAACACACCTATCTCCTTTGCAAGGACATCTACGTAGCCCCCCCCCCCCCCCCCCCCCCCCCCCCAAATGACAGTGTCTCTTTCTTGATCCAGAAACAACCTTGGGAGCATCACCCTCAAGCTACATGCCTTTAGCACCATCTCCAACACTGCACACTGTAGGCGCCTCGAAGCTCCAATAGTTTCCGCTAAGACACCGTAACACCACTAAGTGGTGTTCTAGAAATCTCTAAGGACAAAGCCCGCACCTCCTTTTTCTGTATTATTAGAAAAAAACACTATCAAAATTAATCTTGATCCATCCGCGGGGGGGGGGGGGGGGGGGGGGGGGGGGGGGGTGTGGGGGGCAAATGACAAGGGACAAGGAATTTGGTTGTAGGCCACTACGGGCATCTCCAGTTAACAAATCACTTTTAACCACGCTCCAAAATTTGGGTGCCTGTGACATGGCTTTCAACAAGATGAAAACTCCTCGAAGCCCAACTTTGTTGAAAAATGAAGTCGATTTGGCTTTCCAGATCCTCCATACTATATAAGCAACATTGGATTGATCGAGGCGATATCATGCACTTTTCCCCTTGCGATGGAGAATAGCGATGATATCACTAGATGCTCTGATTCTTATTGCCCCTTCAGAGATAGATGTAGCCAACTGCTAGACGCTCCACGGGTAGAAACAAATAATATAGAACATGCTCGATTGACTCCTCAACCAAACTACATGAGGACAATGATTATCAATCTCGACCCTGCAGCCGCCTCAAACTCAGATTACATGGGAGCACTTCCCCAACCATGAGCTGACAAAAATGCACCATCAAAGAAGCCCCGACTTTCCAAGGCTAGGTGAAGGATGTTGTTGAATCTGTATTCCCCGCCATTAGTGATGGGGACATCGTTACTTTAGTTGCTTATTTTAGTTTATTTTAGTTGGTTGTTTTATTTAATTTTTGTTTATGTTTAATCCCACATTGGTTCTGGTTGGATTCTTCCTCTTCTTATAGGCCTATATAAGGCTACTATTATTGAAGTTTCCAATATTAATGAAATAGAAAATTCCTGCTTAGCATGACGATTTGCTTAACATCCTAAATCTTCTGTGAGTGAGTTATAAAAGTGGGTGAGAGATTCAACTAAGAGACTTGAATCCCTTGTTCTTCTCAAAATTATCAATTGTCCTCATTTACTATTGTGTTCTACGTCAATTTTGGTATCAGAGCTCAAAAAGATCCAAATATTTCATCTCCTTCACCAAACTCTAACCCTAGATCCACCATATTCTTCTTCGTCTTCTTCTTCCATATTCTTTTGATTTGTAGGTCTTTGATTTTTATTTCTTTAAAAAAAATTCTGAAACCCTAGATCTTATCCCACAGATCCGCCAAAAAAATTCCGAAGAACACTAGATCTATTCTTGCGGATCTATATAAAAAAGAGAGAAAATTATTGTTCAAAATTTTTTAGAAAATCCACCCGAAAATCCCCGCCACCATTGTTCATCGTCTTCTCCCCAAAAACCTAACCTTAACCTCACTGACAGCCCTAATCCACTTTTCCTCTTCACCCCTCACTATCTGACTAGCTCCAGGCCGCCCCAGCCATGCGCCGTCCGACTTGCTCTCGACTTCGCCGCATCGACGTCACCACGGTCTCGCCGCCCCGCCCTCGCCACATCGACGCCGATCTGATTCGACGACTTTGCCCTCACATCGACCTCAACCGCATGCTCTTCACTCCGATGCTAATCCAATCTTCAAGCCGAGATCTCGTCACGATCCAACTTCGATTCGAGATCTCATAATGATCTGATCCTCGCCAGCCGCACTGATCTCCCTCGCCGACTGACAACGCCCAGATTTCACCAACATCACCTCATCACCCATCATCGACATCACTTGCCTATCACAGTGCCCGATCCATCTTCCTGCGACCTCATCTTCGCCCAGTCCTCGTCGACGACAACTCTCCGATCTACATTGACCTCGATCTTATTCACCAAGATCGATCTCAGCCACAGCTCTCGCAACCACCTTTGCCATCATCTTCCTCACTCGTCATCATCTCCTCGGCTCTCTCATGCACTCGTCGTCGCCTCTCAGCCCTCAATTCGCCTCGCCGCCACCGTCATCGCCGTGCCGTCATCTCCATCGACAATCCTTTACATAAAAATCAAGTTCGAGTTTAGATACAATTCAACCCGAATATGATACCATCTCAGGCATAGCAGCATCCACGAGCTCCTAACCCACCCGAATCTACAATAGTAGGACCGACTTCACAACTCAAGTCCGACCCGTTACAGTGCCGACCCACGACATCACAGTTCTATAGACTCGTTAACAATTTAGAAGTCATTTCAGACCCATTTCAAGTCTCATTCGAGCTGTTTTCGAAGCAATCTTCTTCCAGTCTATAAAGCATGGACACTTCAAAATGAGTGTTGCGTCCGTGTGTCGGACACGTGTCGGACACTGACACTTGCAAGACACTTTACCCGACATGTATCGAACACTCCGATGTCGTGTTGAATTTTAAACACCATAAAATCACGTGTCGATACCGTATCCAACGTCATGTCGGCATTAAAAAAATTTTAAAAATCATATATTAAATATCTAAAAGTCATATATCGCTTAAATAAATATGTAAAAAATATCATTTTGACATAAGTAAATATGTTAATAGAATTTACACTCATCACGAACTAGGTGAGGTATTAGTTTGATTTTTTTGTTTGTTTGTTACTTTATAAATGTTATAGATGTAAATTATTTAGATTTTATTTTGTTTTCCATCTTATCATTAATAAAACTAATTATTCATGCTTGATTATTTTTTGACAAGTTGATTATTCATTATTCCTCACATAGGTAGAGTTGTGTAGAAATGTCAACTTCGGAAAATACCGTTAAAAAATTGAAGACAATGCACCTCTTTGTAAGTATGACAGAAAATCAAAAATTAGGAATAGAGGAGGAAATTTATCATATGTATTGTTCAACATGTATCTGTATCCTTTTTCTTTGGATTTTGCCTTGTCCGGTGTCCATGTCATGTCTGACACCCATGTCCGTGTCCGTGCTACATAGCTTCCAGTAGTGTTCTAAAAAACCTGTTATATAACTCGTTATAGCTTATTATATAACCAAACGCCGACCAATCGTTACGTAACAGGGTTAAAAACAGAATGTTTCATAACTATGATTATTTTGCCTGTAACATTCGTTACGTTACGTTATTAACGTAACGAACCGTAACTTACATTACGGTGCAAGTCTACTTTATAATACCCCCAAATTCGCTTGGTTTAGGGCCAAAAAAATCCCCCGAAAAAAATCCTCTCTGCAGCCTCGTTGTCAGCGCCGAGATGAAGAAAAAGAAAGAAGAATAAGACTACCTCTGGTAGTTCTCCGTCCTGGTGGTCTCGCCGGCGTCGTATTCAAGCGGTGATTCTGCGTCGTGGTTCTCGCCGGCGTCGTATTCATGCGGTGGTTCTGCGTCGTGGTTCTCACCGGCATCTTCTCTAAGCACATGTAAGCTCTCTCTTCTCTCTTTGCTCTCTCTCTCTCTCTGATCTCTCTCCCCCTCCCGATCTCTCTTTGCTCTCTTCCAGGAGAGAGCAGAGAGAGAGTTGGAGAGAGGAGCACAGAGAGTGAAATATCTAGGGGAGGAGGCAGAGAGAGATAATTGCTAAAAATATTGGCTGAGATAATATTATTAAAAGATATTTGCTAAAAATTATCATACTTGTTATCATACTTGTTATAATTCAATTATCATGCTTGATATAGTTTGTTATGTTTGCGAACTTATTATAAAATTTGTTATGTTTGCAAACTTATTAGAACTTGTGAATGTGAAAAATAATTGTGATACTTGTTAAAATTGTTGTGAGACTTGCTAAATGTCTTATATATTATTTTGATATTTTTAAAGATTTTTTCAAAATTGTTTCCTATTATAAAAATTCTTAAATATAGTATAATATATATATATTTATTTTTATTAAATAAATATTAAATCACGTAGCCTACGTTATGCATTACGTTATAACCTATATTAACATAACAAAGAAAAAATGTTATCGTTATTTTAAACATTGGCTTCCAGTCACATCCAGCCCATGTTACCGCTGTTCTAGGACTTTCGTAAGTGATTTTCACCTCTCAACTGTGAGTAATCCTCCAAGAAATTTACAGGATTATGCGTTTGGGCGTGAACTACTCACCCCTCAGGTGAAATCTGACTTGAGTTGAGTTTTCAATTGATAAATTATTGCAAATACTATTAAACTGCAATAATTTGATTAGCGGCATTGTGATTTACTTCTCTCTAGTGGTTTGCACCATTGTTTGCTATTTTTCATCATTTTAGAATTATATTTAGAAATTGAGCCTTCTTTTAGGAGATTTTAATTTCATTACTTAGTGCATGTATTTAGTTCTAGTTGAGTCTAGGATTTTGCATTGCATTCGCTTGTTTGTTTGACTCTGCATTTGTGTCTTAGCTTGGTGTATGTTTCCTAACGAAGTCATAGAAGCCAACATGAATAACCAAGATAACAAGGAGACTGACATAGCAGACATATTAGGTGATATGCATATGCAAATTTGGAATTTCAATTCCAAGTTAGAGGATAGAATCACGAAACACAAAAGCACGAAATGACCCAGAGATTATGAATGTCATGATGGCTATAGGGCTTGCATTAGAGATGATTATGAGAATAGTCGTGCTTATGATTTGCGTGCTGCTAAGAAAGAGGAAATAACACAAAGTTTGGGTCAGTGTTCAAAAAAACGCGTTACGTAACGCGTTAAACGCGTTACGGTAACTAACGCGAGGGATCCGTTACGAAACCGGAGTAAAAAACGCAAAATCCTATAACCTAAGTTTTTTACACAGTAAAGTACGTTACGTTACGTTAATTACGTAACGCACAGTAACGTACGTTACTGTGCAATCCAAAAAATATAAAGGGCGTGCGCGACTCGTTCTGATTAGGGCACGATCGAATCGAACCCAAAAAAAAAGGAGAAGAGGGAAGAAGCCGTCGCCGATCCTGCCGCCGTCGATTCCTGTCGCCGATTAATTGCTGCCGGAGATACTTGCGCCTTGAAGAAAGAAGAAGACGTACCTGCCTCGTGACCGCCGGCGGTGAGCCGTCATCCTCGTCTAGCCCTCCGATCTCTCTCAGCTCTCTCACCTGATCTCTCAGTCCCGATCTCTCTCTCAGCTCTCCCCCTCCCGATCATCTCTCTCTCTCTCTCAGCTCTCCCCTCCCCATCTCTCTCTGCTCTCTGGTTCTCTCTCCCCCAGCTCTCTCCCTCCCGATCTCTCTCTCTGCACTCTCTCCCTCCCGCTCTCTCTGTGTGCCCTCTCCCCCTCTGATCTCTCTCTGCTCGCAGAGAGAGATCAGAGGGGGAGAGGGCACACAGAGAGAGCGGGAGGGAGAGAGTGCAGAGAGAGAGATCGGGAGGGAGAGAGCTGGGGGAGAGAGAACCAGAGAGCAGAGAGAGACAGGGAGAGATGGAGAGGGGGACAGCTCGCAGGGGAGAGAGAGAGATCGCTGGCAGGGGAGACTGAGATCGCTGCAGGGGAGAGAGAGAGATCGCAGCTCACAGAGGGATTTTAAGGGGAGAGAGAAAGAGAGAGTTGTTAATTGCTATAATACAAGTTAATTATCATCATATCATGCTTTAAAATTCAATGCAGCATGCTTGTTATAATTTTTTTGCTAAATTGGCATGCTTATTAGTTGTTAATTGCTATAATTCAATTTCAACTATCATGTTTGTTAGTTAATTGTTATAATTCATTCTTATTTGTGTAGATTGATTGAATAACATGGCTAAAAGTTTGGATCCCGCACATGAATTTGCGGATCATATAGCCGGTGATCCTCCGAATGTGTTTTATTGCAAATTTTGCAAGCATAAAATAACTGCTGGAATCACTAGGCTTAAACATCACTTGGCCGATACTAAAAAAGGCGTTAAAATTTGTGCGCAAGTCCCGTCCAATGTGAAGCAAGCTTGTAAAGACATGTTGTTGGTCACGGAGGTGGAAAAGAAGGAGTCAATAATCCGTGAAATTAGGAGGATGGGAGAATCACAGGAAGATGTGGTAAGCCAAGAATTACAAAGCGCTGCCGGAAACAACTCCAAACCCGAACTCTTGGGCCTATGAATAAATTTATCAATCTTGAAGCCCGCCAATCGACATTTGAGAGCTCTTATAAGAAGGAGGCAAGAGAGAAATGTGTAAGAAAAATTGGGAGATGCATCTATGCACTTGGCCTTCCATTTAATATCAGTCAAACTCCTTATTGGAAGGAGATGATAGAAGAGGTCGGATCATTTGGGATAGGCTTGAAGCAACCATCCTCTTATGAGATAAGTACACGGGTACTTAAAGCTGAGGTAGAGGATATAGATAAGATCAAAGCGACGCACATGGCGGCTTGGAAGCAATATGGATGCACGGTGATGTCAGATGGATGGACAGATAGAAAGAGTAGGAGTTTGATAAACTTTCTTGTGAATTCACCTGAGGGGACTTTTTTTTATAAGTCCATTGATGCGTCAGAATCGATCAAGACCGGAGTTTTCTTGTGGGAGCAACTTGATAAGGTGGTGGAGGAGATTGGTGAGGAGCATGTTCTTCAAGTGATTACCGATAATCATGCATCTTATGTGAATGCCGGTGCAAGACTTATGGACACAAGAAAATGTCTTTATTGGACTCCTTGCGCTGCTCATTGCCTTGACTTGATGCTTGAAGACATAGGCAAGATGAAAATTCACGCTGAGACTCTTGAGATGGCAAAGGGTATAACCCAATTCATATACAATCATGGTTGGATTCTTAATTTGTTTCGGGCACACACAAAAGGGAAGGAACTCCTAAGACCGGCCATTACACGATTTGCTACTTCCTTCTTAACTCTACAAAGATTGTACCAATTAAGACAACCTTTGAGAAAGATGTTTGCATCCGAAGAATTCAATAGGAGCACTTGGGCAAAAAAACCAAATGGAGTGAAAGTAAAAAGAGCGGTGATTTCTACTAGAAGTTTTTGGGCCAAATTTCTATTTTGCTTTAGCACCACACTTCCACTCGTATATGTTCTACGAGAGGTGGATTCGGATGTGAGGCCATCTATGCCTTTTCTTTATGATATGCTTGATACTGCAAAGGAGAAGATACGGGATGCGTGTGGTGGCAGTAAGAGGAAGTACATGCCTTACTGGAATATGATTGACCAGAGGTGGACAGGTATGTTGCATAGACCTCTTCATGCGGCAGCGTACTTCCTAAACCCAAGATGTTTCTATAGCGAGAATTTTAGCAATGATGCTGATGTAAGAAGAGGCCTTCGTGAGTGCATGCAGCGCATGATCCCTGACATTCGTGAGTATGCACAGGCTGATGTGGAGTTATATAGTTATAAACAGAAGCTTGGAGAATTTAGAAGCCAGTTAGCTCAAATGACCTTGAACGCTCGTAGTCCAGGTATAATTTAGTGAATATCTTTGATTCTTTGATTCTTTGTTTAGTCATGCGATGTCTAACACTTATTCTTTTAGCTGCTTGGTGGGAGAGATTGGAGATGAAGTTCCTATACTTCAAAAGTTCGCAGTTCGAATTCTATCTCTTACTACTAGTGCTTCCGGATGTGAACGCAACTGGAGCACTTTTGAGCAAGTAAGAAAAGTTAAAACCTACAAGGCTACAACTTATAAGTTATAACTTTCTTTATAATAAATAAGCAATGACTTAATTTTAATAAATAATTTGTTTGTTGAAGGTACATTCAAAGAAAAGATGCCGCTTAGAGCAATTACGTCTGCAATCCCTCATTTATGTTATGTATAACATCAAGCTTCGAGAGAGGAATATTCGTAGGAGGCGATTGCATATTGATCCGATTTTGATAGAGGAGCCTGCTAGCGATGATGAGTGGCTTGTAGAGACTGAAGAGCCTTGTCTTATGGATGATATTGCATGGCTAGATGAAGTAAGGGAAGAAGATGAGGCAAGGGAAGACGAGGACAGAGATTTTCTAGATGTCACTGCACTTGGTAATGAAGGCACTAGCATTGCGGTTGATAGTGAGTCTAGAGAAAAGAGACAGGGTAGATAGTTGTTCTTCCATGGACAAAGAAAAAGGACCTATCATTGATGATGTGGATGAGACCAGGGACGATATCGATCCGGAGGATGCTGAGTACATCTTAGAGGAGGATGATTTAGTCATCATAGATGAGATTAGGACATGATATTATTCCAGGATATTATGATTATGTTTGTATGACTGACTTATATTTGCGAACTTCTTTTAAAATTTGTTATGTTTGTGAACTTGTTATAACTTGTGAATGTGAAAAATTATTGCTATACTTCCTAAAATTGTTGTGAGACTTGATAAATATGTTATATATTTGTTTTGATTTTTTTAGATTTTTTAAAATTATTTTTTATTTATTAAAATTCTTAAATATACTATATATATTTATTTTTATTAAATAAATATTAAATCATGTAACCTACGTTATGCGTACGTTATAAGCTATCTTAACATAACAAAAGAAAAACGTTATGGTTACGTTATCGTTATTTTGAACATTGGTTGGGTTAGCAGATCCAAAATTTGATGGTTACCCTGATCCTCGTATTTTTAGTAATTGACTAGCTGGTATGGAGTGCTACTGTACCTGCTATGAAATGTCTGACATGCATAAGATTCAATTTGCTAGGATCAGACTAATAGGGCCAACTAGAATTTATTGGATTTCAATAAAGATGGCACGTGAGAGACAATGTAAGAACCCAATTGAGTCGTGAGAAGAGATGAAAGATAAGCTTAAAGAGAAGTACATCCCCAAGTTTTTAGGAACCGTCTCCTAGATAAGTACACAACCTCCTTCGTTGTGACGTGAGAGAGGACTGTTATCAAACCATATCTAGATTTTGTTCAGGTTTGAGGTCCAACATATGACGTGCTATGTTCACTGGCTCCTTTCATGTGAACTCTGTTGAAGAGACTTTTCTATAAAGCTAGAATTGTCTTTCAAAGGAATATTCATTCAGTGTTCGCAATCTCGGCCGAGTCGGATACGACTCGACCGAGTCGTATCCGACTCGGCGTGGTCCGAGATAACTCGGATGCCCGAGTCATTGAGCAGATTCGAGTCAAACCCGGATCGGTTTCGACTTCGATCCGACTCAGCCGAGTCGGATCCGAGTCGAAACCAATCCGAGTTCGACTAGGATCTGCTCAATGCGCCCGTGGTTTGTCGCCTATAAAACAAAAAAAAGGGCGAAAAAAAAATAAAAACTCACCTCTCCTCGAGGGCTACGTCGTCGCCGTCGCTCCGCTAGTACTCCCTATCTCCCTCTGAGCTCTCTCCCCCTTAGTCTCTTTATCTTCTCTCTCTCCCCCTTCTCTCTCCGTCGATCTCTCTCCCTCTTCGTCTCTCTCCCTCTGTCCCTCTCCTAACTCTCTCCGTCTCTTCCTCTCTCCCCCAGTCTCTCTATCTTCTCTCTCTCTCTCTCCCTCTCTCGTCGATCTCTCTCCGTCTCTCTCTCCCTTTGACCTTCTCTCTCCCTCAGTCTCTGTCTTATCTCTTTCCCTCCCATTGTCGATCTCTCTCAGTCTCTATCTCCCTCTGACCTTCTTTCTCCCTCAGTCTCTCTGTCTTTCTCTCTCCATTTCTCCGTCGATCTCTCCCTCCCTCTGTCCCTCCCCCCTCAGTCTCTCTGTCTTTTCTCTCCGTCGATCTCTCTCCTTCTCCGTCTCTCTCTTCTGTCCAAGTCCCTCTCTCCCTCAGTCTTTCTGTCTTCTCTGTCTCCCTCTCTCTCCATCGATCTCTCTGTCCTCTCTTCCTCCCTTAGTCTCTCTGTCCTCTCTTCCCCTCTGTTCTCTCTCCCTCTCTCTGTCTCTCTCTCCCCTCTGTTCCTTTCTCTCAGTCTCTCTATTTAATTTAGTTTAAATTAGTATAGTTTAGTTTAACTTAATTTAGTTTAATTTAATTTAATATAATTTTATGATTTTATTTAAGTTAGGTAATTTAATAATTTTATTGAAGTTAGGTAATTAATTTAATTTAGTTTAATTTATTATAAATTAGTTTAGTTTAGTTTAATTTAATATAGTTTTAATTTAGTTAATTTTAGTTTTAATTTAATGTAACAAATAATTTTTTAAATTTCATATGGCTCCAAAGCAACGTGATATTGGATGGGAATATGGTACTTCTGTTTTGAGTGCTAAGTGATATGTTTGAATATGTGATATATGAATTTTGATGTCTACATTTTTTTTACGATTTGTCATGATTTTTTCATAAGTTTTTAGCGTTCTATGTAGCCTTTTGCGCGTATCGTCCGAGTCCGTTCCGAGTCGCCGAGACCGATCTGTCTCGGTGCCGGCCGAGTCGGCGGCCGAGACTGAGACTTTGAACCATGTATTCATTTCCAAACCAGGAAGCACTGTTCTAAGAATGAGGGATATGGCTATTATGATTACTAGTGCCCCTTAAAGAGTCGGCATGCTAATATTATGCTTAGTGATGATGTTGACGACTTGAGGGTTGCTGAGGATGTCTATGTTCCTTCCGAGATTACTAGTGATGTTGTGAAAGCATTAGTCGAGTTTAGTACACCCATACCTAGTGATATCTATGTTCATGAGGATGATACTAGTGAGTCTGAGTATGTATTAGTGGAGTCTAGTATGCCAATACAGGTTGCACTTGCCACACTTATGATAGGAAACGAAATTGAGAATGAGATAATTGCTACTAGCGTCGTTACATTTAGTAAAACATCAGAGTCCTCTAGTACAGAATGTCAGATTCACACATACCTCTTGCATGAGAAGAAACATGTTCATCTTCAGAACTTGGATCCTTTTCCTAAAGAGAGTCACGAGACAGAGATTGAGCCTATTGTGATTACTCTCAGCGTTTCCTCTTTTAATTAATGTTTGGAGTTCTTTCATGAGTTTCTTCAGATTTGTATCGGTCCTAATGATATTATACCATTAGTTGTGTTTGATGTACGTCCTCCTAAGAAACTCGTATATCTATTTTTCTCCTATCTTTAGGAGTTATATTTAGTGAGTCTGATGCATTGCATTTGTCTGTTACACATGATGAGATCCTAGATAGATAGTAATTTGCAATAATACTACAAATTTGCTATATATTCACATAGTATCTTGAAGGAATTTGCAGTTAAAAATGAGGTGATGTTATGATTCACTTTGGGAGGTTCCCTTCAGAAACTATGAGGAAGTTGCACGCTCGACGTACAAGTTTCTATAAAGTTCTGAGAAGGATTACTGTCATTACCCATGAGTTGGATATCCCATGAGATTCTGGTATCAATCTAATTTTCAGTGGGAAAGATTTGACTCTTTTTGTTGCATGTGCCTTTTTAGATCTACCATTGACTGCAGTTGATCCATCATAGAGGCCAGTTCCACCTCCAACACCTTGGTTCAAACTTGTTGCACGAATGCCGGTTCCACAACCACCACCATGGCCCAATTGAGATGCTTCGTACGAGGAGATTGTTCAGTTCGACTCAGACATGCTTTACGTTTGTTATTGCTACATTCACCGGAGATGAATGCTTTCAAGTTGGGGAGAATGATGAGAACATCATTATCTTAGTTGCTTATTTTAATTTATTTTAGTTGGTTGCTTTATTTATTTTTTGTTTATATTTAGTCCCGCATTTATTTTGATGGAATTTTTCCTCTTGGTGTAGGCATATATAAGGCAAAGACTATTATTGAAGTTTTCAGTTATTGATGAAATAGAAAATTCTTGTTTAGAATGATAATCTGCTTAACATTCTAAATCTTTTGCAAGTGAGTTGCAAAAATGGATGAGAGATTCATTGCGTGAGAGACTCGAATCCCTTGTTCTTCTCCAAATTATCAATTGCCCTAATTTGCTACCGTGTTCTACATTAATTAACTCCTTGTAGAGATCAGCCACTAAGAAACTCGCGCTGCCTCTCAGCTCCCACCCTGTCGAATCTCCTCTTTGATATGTTGGGTTAGCGGTATCAATACTACCTTAAATACAATCTTTGGGCCAAAAAGCTCTTAACAACTGAATAATTCCAATACCTATGCTCGTTAGACACAGATACAAACCATTTTTGAATCAATATCGTGCACATTGACGAAAGTCGACCACCAACTAAGGAGCAGTGTCCAATTCGGTTATCCCAAAGCAATCTGATGTTGTTCCTGTTCCTTACCACCAATTTCAAGGAATTGAAAACCAACTCTACATGTTGCTACACAAGTCTAAATATAAGAGACATCACTATTAAGGCCTGTGAATTGAGATGTCACCCAACTTAAACTGAGACCATATCTAGCAGTAGCAAAGAAGCCCAAAGGGAAATGGGATTTAACACACCCTGCACTAAGTGTTTCACAACCAATGCTCTTGTAACACTTTCAAGTCTCTGGATCCATAACCCCCAAACTTCACTTCCCACAACAGTCACTCCACACCAACCAAGGACTGTTGTTGCCATCATCCTTGCTTCAAAGAAAATTCCTACATGCCTTATCGATCTCATCAAGCACTCCTATTGGTATTTGACATTGAGACATTAGGAATACCGACATTGCAAGGAGTACAACATTTATAAAAATTCTTTTACCTGCCAAAAAGAGGAGATTAGCATTGTAGCTGCAAATTTAGCAAGCACCTCAGAAAGTAACTCACCAAAGTCACCCTTGCATAATCTCCTCCCACATATTCAAACTCTCCCTTCATCCACCGATCCAAGAATCTGTCCAATATGTCGTTTACGCACCTTCCAAACAGATGGTAAAATCTTACTTTTCCTTTGCTCACTTCCTGACTCAAAAGCTTACAATATTCATCCACAACCCCTTTTGATAGCCTTGCATTCATTGATGCTTTAGCGAACACAAGGCATCCGCAAAAAGGTGGCAAATAGGCCTCCCAAAAGAAGTCAAACCGGATAAGCGTCCACAACTTAGTTACTTATCGAGAAGGGAAAGGACCTCAGAGCAAAGAATAAAAATGTACAGAATTAACAGACAACCTTGACGCGTGCCCATATGGTTTTTCTATGCCACTCCTTTGATAGTTCATCAGCAAAATTTCATAAACTGTGTTGATACATAAAGAAACAAAATAAAATGCACGCAGAAAGATAGTCAACACCTAGCAACATTCTTGGGCCCATAATTAAACCAAGAGCCTTGGTTACCCTATTTGCAATCTTTCCACGGATGTGTCGCATCATTAGTAGGTCCCACTGTTATAAAGCACAGAACATGTGGACGCATATGTTGTATACAACCCTTGTCCGCACAGTGAGTTATGCGGCCAAGAGTAATATTGGGCTACATGACCATATATATGGCAACATATTTGTTCATATGTGTTATGCCGATGGCCATGTACTCCCCATCTTGTTATAGCTACACATTTTTTTACTAGTATTCTCTTCTTGCTTGCTAATTGTTATTTTGTTATTAACTTATGAATATATTAGCTCTTCACTTTGCAATTAAATTAGTTTAATGTTCCATCTACCATATGAAAAACACCTAAAGGGGAGGTGAATAGGTGTAAGTGCTAATCTAGTGAACTAAATGCGCTAAATGGGGAAGCTTAAAACAATTCTTGCAACACACTTAATACAACCAACAAGTGTAGCCGAATTCCCCGTGAAGGGCTCTGGACTAACTCCTCTTGATTCCCCTAAATATGGGTTGAGGTGCTATATGAAGCTCTTGTGGTTAAGTACAAGTGAGGCACACACAAGCAATCCAAGCATATAATGAATAAGCAATGTGAATCAATGCAAGGACAACACAAGCAAATAGATATGATATGGCAATATGAATTATGCTCAACACAAGCAAATATGATATGATATAAATGATGCTTTGCATAAATAAATGAGAGAGAGTTAGAGAGACAAGTGGATCAAACGCTAACAACAAGATATGTTTCGAGGTTCGAGCCCCTAACTCTACATCCCCGCCTACACCACCGTGTAGGATTTCCAATCCACTATCTCCCACCGAGGGAACCTTCACCGAGAAGGATTTGTTACAACAATGGAGTACCGAACTCCTCTCTCAAACACCGCCTCACAACCGAGGGGTAGGCCCGTAGCCAAACAACAACCAATCCACCTCACACTTGAGGGATACAAACCAACAACCAACTCCACCTCACCAAGAGGGAGTAAACACCAATCTCCACCTCTACCAAAGAGGGAGCAAACCAAACACCTCAAATCCACAACCTCAACCTCTACCAAAGAGGGAGCAACCAAATAATGAGGGTTTACAATAGGTGGTCTCTTTCAACCACAAACAATCTCTCCTTTCACTTTTCCACAAAACAAGATCCTAAATAGATTAGGATAGAAGATAGCTCAAGTGTGGAAAAACTAAGTGTTTTGATCAAAGAAATTCTCTTGGGAAAACACCAAAAATGATATAGAAATTTAGATCAAAAACTAATTCCCAAAACCCTAATTTCTTTGAAATAAACAAAACACTTAAAACAAATAAGATTGATCTTTTGGCACTTAAAACTCTTTTCAAAACTTGTTTAAAACACTGAAGAAGTCAGGAAATTTTAGCTCTAAAAATATTGGCCAAAATCCCAAAGAAATGGGGTTTATATAGGCCCATCAGAAAACTAGCCGTTAGGCTGATCTGGCAGCCTGACAGGCTACCGGTCCGCCGGCCCGGCCGACCGCCAACGGTCAGAAATGTGACCGTTGGGGCAACCCGGTCGACCGCCCGATCGACCCAAATAAACAGAGAGCACAGCTCTCAGGTCCAGTCGGCCGCCCGGCCGACCGTCCCTGTGTCTGCCAAACGTGCACATGCTTGTGCACGTCGGTCGACCCCAAGGGTCGACCGGCCTCTGGTGCGGTCGACCCGTGCGGTCAGCCGACCTGGCCTGTCAGCCACTGTTCTGGGACAGAAACACAGTTAAAATATTTTTCTAAAAATCTTTTAAGTCTTGTAAAAAATACCCAAAAATAGTTTTATCATTTTGTATTGATATATAAACATGTGATAAAAAGTTTAGCTCAAATATCAATCAATATGAACTATTTTTGTGTTTTATCATTTTTACCAAAAACCAAAACATGTATTTTTATCAAACTTGGATTTTTCAATACATGAATAAGAAAGTCAAGATAAGTTTGTTTAAAAGTTAAGCATGCATGTATAGAATGAAACAACTATACATATATCAATTAAACTTGTTTTGATCAACTATTCATGAAAACCAAAAACCAAACGTAAAACGTGTGTGTTAAGTGCACTTGAGCATATCAACTATACTAAGCTTTACAAATGGATCTAAACACACTATCTAAACTATGGATATCTAAGTCTTCTTGACGATCTCCATCTTCAAGTAGACCCGATCCAAAACTCCATCCATGGGCTAGCCAATGTGTGATCTTGAAGCTTGAGCCCTGGAATCACTTGTGAAGCTTCCAAACACCTCTTGTTGAAGCTATCACCAAACTAACATCTTGTTATAAGATCTGAGACTAAAAACACAAGAATATTAGTAAACATAACTACATGAGTTAATCATCATCAAAACTAGGGTGGAAGGCCTTTGGGCCAACACCATAGTCCTATATCATATATAATCATATAAAAATGCATGCTATGCATTGAAAGAACATTTTAGACTTCCTATATTTTTTTTCCACAATATTTTTCTGAATCTTCTGAAATTTTTTATTACTCTGAAATTTATGTTTTTTTCAACATAAAATTGTACCACCACCGCATATCGGTAGATTATGCGGTATGCTCCAGTAAATTTTTGCACATGCCACTTTTCCAACATTGGTAGCTCCTACACATCTAGAATTTATCCATGCTCTAATTTTCTATCCTTCTATTTGAACAGATTTTAGAATTGACAACCATTCCAAGGATAATCATGATCCAACAACATTGCCTTCTCTTTCGGTATACAGCATATTTCCCTTGATTGAGCTGATAGGTTAAATAACAAATTCTAAGGGCTCAAAAGATGCTTTAGACCTGGAAATTAACTTTTAAGATGCAATATATAACCACAGTAAATGGTGCTCTACAACAAGGGCCGCCAGCCTTCTGAAACTAATACTTATTATTACGCATGCTGAGTAAACCTATGTCCCATCTTCCAATAGCTCCTCAGGATTATCTCTAATTCTGCTTGTCAGTTAGTCTTGTTAGGAACATCTATACACATTGTACTTGTAAGGCTCTTCCAATCATTTCTGGTTGAAACCTTCTTAGGGAATCATTGATATTTGCATAAATTGCAAAAAGGGTACCTCTGGTTTGACCAAATCTTAAAATGGGTACCATACTTTATTCCGTTGGTTTTTTAAACTTCCCATTAGTTTGTTGATTGACTAGTCATGTGTGAGACACATGACTCAAATTTGGGACCAAACTACCCTTCTTCACATCTTAACAT
Organism: Agave tequilana; assembly: GCA_038442645.1. Taxonomy (NCBI): domain Eukaryota; kingdom Viridiplantae; phylum Streptophyta; class Magnoliopsida; order Asparagales; family Asparagaceae; genus Agave; species Agave tequilana. The sequence continues at coordinate 57,959 of JAVJIF010016741.1, read as the reverse complement.
CAACTCTCATTCTTATTTCAAAATTGAACCCATCAATCAATCAACGTTCTCATTCTCTCTCTCTTCTTGGTACCTTGCATCCTTTTAAATATTCATGTGGGTTTATATCATTGCTTACAAGCAGTTCATAGGTAGCTTGCTATAGTGGGCAACCAAGTAACTTTCCATGCAACCAAACCACTCACAATGCTTCTAAGTGAAAAGCATATACATTAGGACAACAAGAATTTTTGTTTCATTGGACAAAATAATACATTAAATCTTTTTATACTTCAATGAGCTTCTCATGCTTGACAGATTTGAAGTAGGCTACTAAAAAATAAGAACTCTCGTGTGTCTGTGTAATGGCAAGGGGTAAAAGGAGTTGTAGGGTTTAGGGAGTGGGGTATGTTGGGATTTTGCCTTGTTTTCAAGAAAAGATGATGGTTCAAGTAGATCCAATCGAATTGGAGAAGACTAAGGCTTGAAGCAGAAGAAGCAAATCCAACAGAGTCAAATTAGTCGACTAATACTCAGACCAGTCAATTGGACATATACATAGAAGGAAGAATTAACAGTTAGTCGACTATAGGTCTTATAAGTACCAATCGACTAGTCTGAGGACCAGTCGACTAGTCTGAAATACTAGTCGACTAGTCTGCCATTCTGAAGCGTGAACAGAGGCAGTGCGAGTTCCCTTTTCTGGTAGAGTTTGAATAGGATTCAGATTCTATTCAACGAAGATTTGTTTCTAAAGTTTAAAGGGTCTAGAATTCTTCTAGATCAAGGAGATCAACTATTACAAAGATTGATAAAGTTCTTCAAGCATCCAACTGCCAAGATCATCTTATAATCCGAATAGGAGTTGTATTGTAAAATTCTATAAATAAAGATTGTAACCCAGTAAATTGAAACAATGAAGGAAATTCAAAGGAAGCCAAGAAGAAGGGAGAAAGGTGATGGTGCATAGAGAGAAGATATACTCTTATAATCTTGTGGGATTCAAGGGGAAGGTGAATACTCTTATGGGAATCAAGAGAAAGGTAGATCTTCTGTACCAAGTTTATTAATAAAACTCTCTCAAGTTTTCTCCCCGTGGATATAAGCTAAGTTTGGGCCGAACCACGTTAAATCCTCGTGTTTTATTCTACTCTTTCTTCTTGGTATTGCTAGTTTGCTCTACAATAGGTTTCTTTTGCAAGTATTATCACGTTCCGTAAACGTCGATCACGGTCTTGGGTATGCACAACGGTTGGTATCATAATCCAATTGTTGGTCTCAACAATTGAAATCACAACTGTCGTGTCACATAATAATTAATATCAGAGCATACAGGTTGATGATAAGGCGATATGTCCAAGATTGAAAGTTCTGTGACCAAGTTCGAGGTCGAGAAATTCAATGGCAAAGAAAACTTCGGTTTATGGTAAAAGAGGGTGAAGGCGTTACTGGTGCGACAGGGTCTTCATAAGGTCTTGTCGGGAAATCAGCAAAACCTGCAGGTACGCCAGATTAAAATTATGAGTAGATGAATCTGAAAGCGAGAAGTACGATCTAATTATGTCTCGCAGACGAGGTCATATACAACGTGATAGATGAAGAAAAGACTATGGGGTTTATGGTCAAGATTAAAAATGTTTAATATGACAAAGATCATCTCCAATAAGTTGTACTTGAAGAAACAACTGTATAGACTACGCATGAAGGAAAGGACAACGGTGTGAAGCATCTGAACTTCTTCGACAAGGTCATCAGTGAGCTACTAGTTGTTGATGTCAAGATAACCAAGGAGGACAAAGCGTTGATACTTCTAAGTTCGCTTCCACGATCGTACGACATATCGTTACCACCATGCTCTACAGTAAAGAAACTCATCTTGGAGGAGGTCACGTCAACTCTCTTATCTAATGAGATTAAAAAATGTCAAATCAAGTTGAGTAGGAAGGATCGAGTATGGTGAACATGGGAAAGAGAAAAAGAGAAAAGAAAAGTCCAGATTATAAAGGCATGTCACTTTTGTCAAGGAAAGGTCACTGGAAGGACTACAAGCATCGACACGAGTGGTTAAAAAAGAAGAGGCAAGCTGCGGAGGCAGACAAAGCAATGAGCGGTATTGACACCGAAGTATTAATGACTTCCTACGTCAAAGACAACACTTCTTAAGGCAAAGGCTGGATATTGGATTCTAGTAGTATGGTTCATGTATGTTCGAGATGTTCAACTCCTTAGTTGCAAAGAAGGAAAAGACTATCAAAATGATGGATGGCTCAGCTTGCGAGGTCATCGACACTGGGACAGTCAGTGTTACATGCAGAGATAGGATGTGCGTGCTCTGGAGGCAGTTCGATATGTCCCGGGGGCACGATATAATTTAATATCCATAGGGGTGCTCGACGAAAAAGAATGTCAGATACAAGTGCAACAAGGCGTCGTGACGGTTAGCCAAGGAGACGGGGTAATCCTGGAAGAAGAGAAGTGTGGAGGAATATACAAGCTAAAGGAAGCAAACTCAATTCGAGGAGTTTCAGAGATAAACTTGGAAGGGAGCTTATCGCGAGGTCAAGCTTCAAGGAAGACTGCAACGGAACGTGAACCAGATTAAAGCGTTGCAAGAAAAAGAAAGGGCACATTCAGACGGGGCTCGAGTACGCTCAAGGCTTGGCGATAATTCAACCAAAGGCCGCGGGGAGGGGGGTCAAGAGTAAAAGGCTTCACAGTACAGTTATAATCAAGGAAAGAATCAAGATAATAATCCAAAATTTTCAAGGTGTTTTACTATAGGCTTGAAAAGCAAGTCAAGGTGGATTTTTTGGGATTTTGCCTTGTTTTCAAGAAGAGATGATCCAAGAAGATCCAATTGAATTGGAGAAGACAAAGTCTTGAAGCAAAAGAAACAAATCCAGCAAAATCAAATTAGTCGATTGCCAAGTCGACTAGACAGATACAGAGAAGGAAGAGTTTACAGTTAGTCAACTTATAGGTCTTATAAGTTGGCTAGTCTGAAGAGTACTAGTTGACTAGTCTGTCGTTCTGTAGCATGAACAGAGGCAGTGCGAGTTTCCTTTTCTGGTATAGTTCGAATAAGATTCAGATTTTATTCAATGAAGATTTGTTTCTAAAGTTTAAAAGGTCTAAAATTCTTCTAGATCAAGGAGAACAACTCCTACAAAGATTAATCAAGTTCTCCAAGCATCCAACGACCAATATCATCTCATAGTCCTACACATGAGTTGTATTATAAAATCTTATAAATAAAAATTGTGACCCAGTAGACTGTAACAACGAAGGAAAAACAGAGAAAACCAAGAAAGAGAGAAAAGTGACGTTGCATAGAGAGAAGGTATACTCTTGTAATCTTGTAGAATTCAAGGAGAAAGTGAATACTCTTGTGGGAATCAAGGGGGACGTTAGATCTCTTGTACCAAGTTTAATAATAAAACTTTCTCAAGTTCTCTCCTCATGAACATAGGCCAAGTTTGGGCTGAACCACGTTAAATCTTGTGTTCTATTCTACTCTTTTGTCTTGGTATTGCAAGTTTGCTTTACAATAGTTTTCTTTTGCAAGTATTACATATTGCCACGTTTCACAAATATCGATCACGGTCTTGGGCATGCACAATAATTGGTGTCCTAACCTAATTGTTGGTCTCAACAATTGGTATCACAACTGTCGTGTCGCACAACAGGGTAATTATGAGAAAAGGAGAGGGCATAGAGGTGGGTAGGGTTGTTATTGAGAGAGAAAGAAGCAAGAAAAAAATAATACCAGCCCAAATTATTTAGAGAGGTTTTCAAAGAGAATGGGCTAAGAGAGAGTCTTTAGAGAATGGGCAGAGAGGGAAAGCAGAAAAGAGAGAAGAGTAATTTGGTCATAAAATTAATTTACGTGCACAACACGTGCTAATGTGGGCCCAAAACTAACAACCCACTTAACAGAAGTTAACAACACGTACCCATTCTGAGAAAAATAAAGTTTCGTACCCAATTTGAGATTTGATCAAACCACATGTACTCTTTTTGCAATTTACCCTTGATATTTAGAGTGATGCTTCTTCGTTAGCTTTTCTTAGACAACAAATAGATTGAGTATTTTTCTTTTTTAGAAAAGCTGAGATACAGCATCAAGGCACAAGGCCAACATCACTATTGAGGTCAAAGAGTCCAATTCCATATAGGAATTTCAACCCTTCTCCCATGTACTTAGTTATTATTCGAAGGAGATGATTCAGACTATCCACTTTGTCATCCATATATTATATATGCATCAAAGTGACAATTTTATAATACAGTTGTAGGACCAGCAATGCTTTATTCATCTGAATATTAGACAATCAAGAAACGTGTCCAATAATTATTGTATCTGAAACTAGAATGCTCAGATGGATATGAAGATTATAAAAAAAAAAAAAAAAAAGAACAAGAAATACTTATGTTTCTTTACAGTTAGAGGTGGCATAAATGGAGGATAAGACGGAAAGAAAATGTTGGATATGGTTTATACACAGAGAGAAGACTGATGGGTTCACTTATGGTAACTGGTAAGTAATAGATACGTTTGCAACTGAATAAACCTACACTGATGAAGCAAAGAAAAGACATGATGGTTGTTACTCAAACTAAGAAGACATCCATTAATTGTGCTGGTTTATATGATTTATTATAGTTGTTGCATATTGCCGCTGGATTACTTTGGACTTCAGCCTGTGAACTTGTTCACATAGTTCCAACATGAAGTATATCTGACCCCACCTTTGATAGAAAAAGGCTGGGTTGATGGCTAATTATGGGTAGTTCCCATGAAGCAATTTTCACATTACCTTAATTGGTTTAAGAAGTATATGATGCACTTCCTCCCTAGTTCCAATATTTGCTTTTGTGGTATAAGTTATAAAGTTGAAATGCTCCAAAAGTCAGAATAGATTATTAAGATATTTTTTTCCAAAGCCTACTACAATTTCAGTGTTCTAGAGCTATGTTTCCTGGCATAAAGTTGATATTCCCAAAAAGTCAGAATAGATTCTTATGTCAATCTCTGTTTCCCAATACTCTCCTGCAAGTTAATACTATGAATCACGAAAAAAATCCCGAAAGGCATAATTTCACTATCGTACTTCAGAATCTGTATTTGCTACCAATTCATCTAAGCCTCCAAGGTCCATCTCATATCATGGCATTTAGATTTTTTCCCCCTCAAATTTCCATAATTCATCAGGTAGAGGAAAACACAGTCAACATTTCATCCATGTTGCACCCACATCACCCGATTAAAGAAAGGTCCAAAAATATGGTGAACGTAGAGCATAAATTTTCATTACCGATTGCCCGAAAATAATTGTAAATGATGACAAAATTACACTCCATGCTTAACCAACATGTCATGGCCATGGTTTAAAATATCGGTATTGGTAGGCCAATAGTGTTTAGTATTCAATATAGTCAATATCATCCATCAATATCGTCAATCGACAATATCAGCCGATATTATAGGTATCGTATCAGTGCCTCAGAACATGCATACATACCATCTATATGAAAATCCAATAAAGTAAACAATGTTAAAAATAGTTGCAGAAAAATGTAATAAACTTCAGAAAAAGGAAGTTTACCTCAGAGACACCTTCACATTCTAGAGAAGTTAAATTATTCAGGTCTCCTACTTTCTTCTGTTGACCTCCATGCTCTTCTTCATCATTCATCTCACTTGTTGTAGCTAAAATCAATGGAGGTTGATGGACAGCATTTGCGCTAGAGAGAAATTTCTTCCCACTTGGGCTGACACTGGAAACAGTTAAAAGCACCTATTCTTAGTTCGTCGGTCCCTTATGTTCCGAACTAAACAGAAATATTATTAAAACTGTTTAGTTTGTTAATGATGTAAAGAAAAATCTGAAAGAAAGTGCCACGCAACAATGGAACAATGTGTAGCACCAGAAGAAATTACCTTACAAATCTATAGATATCTTGGGTCTCCTCCTTCAGATAATCTGCATTACATATTTGTATTTAGCAAACATCACAGTATTTTTCTATAGATATGTATATGATAACTCTAGAAATCATAATGTTTCCACAAAGAGAGAGAGATAAGGCAAAAAAAAACTTCATGAAATAATGCATAAGTTTCAGGATTCTATTATATTAAAGAAATCATGAAAGGAACAAACATGAAAAAGAGAGTTACAGGCTTGGGGTTATATCTGGAACCATTGCTATATTTAATGGCATAATGCTTCATATACTTAATACAGAGATACTGTAAAAGGTTACCCCAAAGAGTGACCTGATTTCTTTCGGTGCATTCTGACATTTGTGTTAAAGCTCAAAAGTAGAACAGCATAACCAGCTACCATGCTAAAGTGTAGTTACTGAAGTGAGCTGACTTTTTTTCTGCATTCTAAAGTTACCCCAAAGAGCAACCCAACTTCCTTTGCTGCACTTTCGCTGCATTTTAACATTTGTGTTAAAGCTCAAAAAGTAGAACAGCATAACGTAGCTACCATGCTAAAGTGTAGTTACTGAACTGCAGGCAAATGCAAACACAAATTGTGGCTTCAGCCTTCGCCTTCGTCAAAGAACAGAATAATACAAAATTTGTCTCCTTATTTTATATAGTACAAAAGAACTTTTAGAGGGTCCTTTATCCTACAGTATCAAAGCCTAAAACCATTGTTCCACAGAGTTGCACTCGGTGCTATATTTTTATTAGCCTAAATCTAAGAGTCCATTTTCTAAAATTTCCATCAAAGTTTCCATAAAATATGCACCAATTATATTGTCTCCAAATGACCAGCACTGAGAAGCCTCAAGTTTAATAACAAAGTTTGCTATGTCTCCACCATACTTTTTATATGGTACTTTCTGGGTGATCATCTTCATAACAAACTTTATTTTTTGACTTACTGGGGCAATCTTAACATAATTGGGTGTGCCCTAAAATGACTGCAAGCACCACCTACATATGTCTGTCTTCTCCTCCCACACATTATTTAAAACAACATTTATTTATGGTTATGATCCATCTTCATCTGCCTTGTATCTATTGACAATTGGACATGCTAGCTGGTTCAACTCAATTAGCCCAAAGACTTTGTCAAAATCATCCTAATTTTATCCATTCTTGATGTCAATCTAATTCTGTTGTCCTCTTGGCTCCTTGCAAGTTTCATATCGCTTGTTGCTTGCAAGTTGACTCCCTACAAATTACATCTTAACTTGACTATATGTTAAACCTAGGAATCTCATACATCTCGTGGTATTTGAATGTGATTCAGACATATTATGCTAACTTGTTGCTCCATTTAGTGCGCTTTTTCTGTATTTCTCGTTCTACATGCTAACAGGCCAGGTCCAGGCCTAACTGTTTTATAATGTGGAATTGGAAACCTTGGAACAGAGTCAACCATTTTGGGAAGAAGAATTGCACTATTGCACATGAACATCCACACCAGTATTCACTATTGCCGTTCGCTAAAACACTTTTGTAATCTTGCTTCCTCCCACTTCATAAGATTCTCCTATCAACTGCAAAATGGTCTAAAAATTCAATTTTCAGTTTGATGGCTGAATCGAATAAATACCAAGCTCACCCAACTATACTTGATTTTGGGAGTATTATTAACCATGACAATAATTTTAAACCTTAGTCCTTCTAATGAAGGTGTCAGTATCACCACCAGCATTTTATAATTATTGCTATTCCAACTTAAGGGTGAACCCTTTTGATGAATATTTTTGTTATGGCAACATAATTAATAACTTCTTCATAAAGCTGTGCCTTGGTTTTTAACATTTACCAAGGTGTACATCAACTTCAACATGAAATCTACAGTCCCCAAACAAGGAACTGCAAATGATCCAAGTTCTTCCTAAAACCTTTTATAAGTATGGTTAGATCTATTATGATAGATCAACCCCCAAGATTCGTACTTTGACATTCTCATATGAATATCTAAATTAATAATCCAAGAAAGTCACAGTCACACGTAGGTCCCGCTCAACATAAGTACACAGCATAGATAAATTGATACGAAACAAGAAATGGTGGGAATAACCATCTTATTTTCAGAGGAATAACAAGCAACAGTCAAACAGTCTTAATCAAGCCATCGCAACAATCAACACAGTCCACCATTAAATGAAAAGGCTAGAAAACAGCCAACCACTGAAACCATCTAAGCCATCACACTATTAGCATGGGTAACCAGCATTCTCGTAAAACTTCAATCACGCCATTGAAATAATCACCAGTTAAAGAAAAGACTCGAAATTATGCCAACCATTGGAACCACCAACACTGCCACAAATGATAATGGCAATTGTTTTAATTTTGTTCTAACCCATGCCCTTGATCCAAAGCTCCTAATATCAAAACCAAGATTCATTGCAAAACAAAACCTAATATCTAAAAGACAAATACTAATCCAAAAGAATTTCAAATAATACCTGAAGTAAAGAAGGGAGCTGTCAAAGGATGGTGTGAAACACAAGTTACATAATTACTTATCCTATGTATGTGATCATCTATTGTAAGCTCTCATTAGCTCTTCCATGTATCATCATTCGCAACATATTAGAGCAGCCACTTTGATCAAATATCATTGCAAATTAAAAACTTAATGTAAGCATAGGAAAACAATAGTCATAGAAAATAAAGGTTTTTCTAGTGCTGAGCAATTGTCTCAAACCTAAGAAGCATAGATATGCAATTATATTCAACAACAACAACTAAGCCATTTGTCCCAAGTATTCGGGGTAGGCTACTGAACCAAAAAAGGATTACGCCAGATCGGGCACATGGATCAGCTTTCTCCACTCATTCCTATCGAGCGCTATGCCTTCACTAAGACCTTTAGCCTCTATGTCTTGTCGTATTACCTCCATCCATGTTTTCTTCAGTCTCCCCTGCGCTCTTTTAACTTTCCCTAAATTAATACGCTCTACTCGCCGGACTGGCACATCTGTAAGTCTACGTCGCACATGACCAAACCATCGTAGGCGATTTTCTCTCATCTTCTCTTCTATAGAGACTACACCTATCCTAGTACGAATATCTTCATTTCTCCCCTTATCTCTCCGCGTGTTACCACACATCCAACGAAGCATGCGCATCTCTACTACACTCATTTTCTGGGCATGATGTCTCTTTATAGCCCAACATTCTGTGCCATATAATAAAACTGACTTAATAGCAGTCCGATAAAACTTTCCCTTCAACCATAACGGAATGTTACGATCATATAAAAATCCTATTGCGCTCCTTCATTTCAACCAGCTGGCTTGGATCCTATGGTTGACATCACTATCGATCTTCCCATCCTTTTGGATAATAGAACCCAAGTACTTAAAATGACTGCTCATCGGTATTGCTTGTCCATCTAGTCTCACAATACTATAATCTCGGATTCCCTATTTACTGAATTTACACTCCATATACTTTGTTTTGGCCCTACTTAATCTAAAACCTCGAGATTCTAGAATTTGCCTCCATAACTCCAATTTGGCATGTACCCCAACTCTCGTCTCATCGACTAAGACAATATCATCCGCAAATAGCATACACCACGGTATCTCATCCTGAATAGCTCTAATAAGCTCATCCATCACTATGACAAATAAGAATGGACTCAATGCAGATCCTTGATGCAATCCAATTGTGATAGAAAAATCACTTATTATGTCTCCACAAGTTCTGATATTTACCACTACTCCATCGTACATATCCTTGATTATGTCAATATATTTGATGGGGACTCCCTTTTTCATCAATATCCACCATAATACCTCTCATGGCACCTTATCATAAGTTTTTTCTAAATCAATAAAGACCATATATAAATTTCTCTTCCTCGCTCGAAATCGCTCTATAAGTTGACGAAGCAAATGAATAGCCTCTGTCGTCGATCGTCCCGACATGAACCCAAACTGGTTCTCTGATATTGTAACATTCTGCCTTAACCTGTGTTCAATTACCCTTTCCCAAAGTTTCATGGTGTGACACATGAGTTTTATTCTATGATAGTTAGAACAACTCTGGATATCACCCTTGTTCTTATAGAGAGGTACTAAGGTACTTTTTCTCCACTCATTTGGCATCTTTTTAATTAGCCAGATCTTGTTAAAGAGGCTTGTCAGCCATCTCACGCCCACCTCTCCTAAGCATCTCCTACCTCAATAGGAATTCCAACAGCTTTCCTTGACTTCATTCTCTTCAAGACCTCTTTAACTTCATATTCGCTAATTCTGCGCATATAATTATGGTTCATATCTTGATACTGAATGGCAAGATCATCCAAGTCTTGAGTAAAACTATCATTGAACAATTTATCAAAATACTCTCTCCATCTTTCTTTGATTTCTTCATCTCGAACTAAAACCTTCTGATCCTCATCTTTGACACACCTCACAGTACATAAGTCTCTAGTCTTTCTCTCCCTTATTCGAGCAATTCTATATATATCATTTTCAACCTCTCTGGTGTCCAACTTCTCATACTTCTTTGTACACTTTAACTCTTGCATTCTGAACAAGATTCTTAGCCTCCTTCTTGGCTAGCTTATACCTCTCAAAACTCACTCCATCACAATTTTTCTTCAAATCTCTATAAGAGTCTCGTTTAATCTTAATGGCAGCTTTTACCTCTTCATTCCACCATGATGTGTCCTTACATGGTGGAGCACCACCCCGTGACTCACCAAGTACATTTTTAGCTACTCTTTTAATGCAGCTAGCAATTTTGTTCCATGATGTATTGGGATCATCTTGAGCTTTCCAATCTGCTTCATGTACTACTCGATCTACAAAAACTCCTTGGTTACCTTATTTTAGCCGCCACCACTTAATCTTAGTATCTAACTTACGTTTAATCTTTTTAAATCTCCTTCTAATCCAGACATCTAAAATTAAGAGTCTATGTTGGGTTACTACACTCTCACTCGGTACTTCCTTACAATCCATACAACCTCTATCTACTTTTCTAGTTAAAAATAAATCTATTTGGCTCGCACTTGATCCACTTCTAAAAGTAATCAAGTGAGACTCTCTATTCCTAAACCAAGTATTCGCTAAGATCAAATCATATGACAAAGCAAAATCTAGAATCGAGTTACCTGATTCATTTCTTTTCCCAAAACCAAATCCTCCATATACACAATCAAACCCATAACGACTAGTTCCTACATGCCCATTGAGGTCACCGCCTATGAAAAGCTTTTCTTAATGGTATGCCTTGCACAATCTCATCTAAATCCTCCCAAAATTGACGCTTACTTGACTCATCAAGTCTTACTTGTGGTGCATAAACACTAATAACATTAAAAATCTCCCTACCTAAAATAAGTTTAACTAGTAAAATTCTATCACCCTTTCTTATAATCTCCACTACATCCTCAATCAATTGTTTGTCTATGATCACACCCACCCTGGAACATAGGTTCTATTACAGGTAAATTAGCAGAGTTAGTTGATGCTATGGTTAGACGGAATGTTAGTATTTTGTGTGTGCATGAAACTAAGTGAGTAGGTGAAAAAGTTAGAATCATAGACTCTTGGTGTTATAAACTATGGTATACTAGTAGAAATAGAAATGTAACAGGGTGGGTGTGATCACAGATAAATAATTGCTTGAGGATGTAGTGGAGGTTAGGAGAAAGGTTGATAGGATTTTACTAGTTAAATAAATTATTGAAAAAGCTAATAGCAAAATATTCATTATATGAAGAAATAATGACAACCGGAAAGAAAATGTTTCCTCAAGAGCCAAATTAATTCATTATAACCCAATGAATCACCATCAAGGTATTGAACACAGGCATTTCCAACACCTCCATCAAGAAGGTTCCATCAAACCACCATCAAACACAAAGCATTTGCGCTAACAACTAAAATTTTGCCTTCACTTGTCCAGCAGCACTTACAATCATAAGACCAACACATAATAAATCCATTAACCATGAAAGGTTAATAGACCTATGCCTAACTGACTAAAATCAACCTTTAATGCATTTAACTAGTTATTTGAACTAACAAAGCCTAAAATCCAACCTAAGAAACCATCACCTATTCTTCAAATTCAGCTACTCAGTTTCTTGGAAAGATTAATGAATGCTCTTCATACTAGCGTATACCTCTCCAGCTAGTCGTTCAGAGGTATCAGTTTTACTAGGATGTATGTCACTCTTGAAGTGTTATTTATTTTCGGATTAGCAAAAACTTTGGACAAGAAAGCCAAGGGCTATATCAGAAAATAGAACATCTATGAGTTTTCTAATTGTCATAGAAATGCAAGAAGCAAAGTTTGCATCATGGATGATGAGAAATTTGAAAAGCCTAAAACCATAACATGGTCATTTGTCACCACCTTATTTGCAAGTTCTGCACTCATTCTTTTGTAGTCTCAGTCTGTCGCCTGCTGTGCAGCATCAATGTTAGATTAATTACATCTTGAAATCTTAACGTTTACCATGCATGACAATATAGGACAAGGATAACCTAGAGGATGGTACCCTCCAATTTAGATGGAAGATTCCTGGTTCAAACCCCACAAGGTATGTCCAGGTGCCGGAAACTGGGTAAAATTTGGTCCTTGCTAAATCCACATGGGTATTTGCACAGATTACTGAAATACTAAAGAAACCATCCACTGTGCAACATGAGTTTACAGAAGTGTTAGAAAACCTGTTGCATGCTGGTTCCATAATGTCTAAATATACTTGATTAGCCTGTATTAATAACACTGCATTTAGACAAAACATTGCTTCTCTTGCAAGTGTGCAAACTTGGCTGCTGCACTGAATGCATCGTGGTATACATTCCATCATATTAATCCTTGCCTTGCTATCTCCAGGTTCCAAGATGAAGCAACTTAGTTGTGTAGGAAACCTCCAAAGACTAAATCCTATTTCATTAGTCGGCAGTTCTCAATTATTATTTTTTGGCTAACAATCAATATAATTATTAAAAAAATCAAATCTTGCAAGCAGATGAAAATTGGTGCAATCCTTTGATCTCCATAATAAACATAATAACTATTATTGTGTACAAAGGCTCATAATGGCAGTCACTTCTCTAAAGGGAAGAAAGACTTGACACTGGACAAGGAAAATGGCACCAACAAAGAAATTCTTTCCATCAGCTGTACAGGGAACTTAGATTAGAAATTCAATTGAATAATAACATTAGTGTACATCAAGATCAAAGCAACAGTGAAAGCAATTAATAATATTTCGAATATACAGTATGTTCATTACAAAAAGGATGAAACATTATTTTATGAAAAAGTATCAATATGTTTGCATATAAATACATGTTTTCTTTATTGTTACCATGAGCCATCAATAATCCAGCAAGGGCTTTCCACCAATTGGATGAATAGCCTTTCCCAAGACCATGTAATGGGAGCTTGTCAAAATTGTTATCAACTATCTTCTTTAACTGAAAATTAAGAGTAAAAATAGATGTATTAGCATATACCTTCATCCCCATATCATATTTATTGAAGGAAGAGGCGAAAACAGAATGCAATCAATAGAAGAAGAAACAAGGGAAACAGTAAAAGAAAATATCAACCAAAATTCAAATGGAGAACATGCTGATAAAAACAAATACACAATCTGTTTCTACTTTAGTCAGGTCCTATTCTTGGATCTAATGGTAGAACTTTCACTTAAGGAAAGTTTAATAAATGTCGATGCAGTTGATATCGTGGAAGGTTGTTCACCTTACGAAACAGAAATGAGCTGTGATGCTTTAGGATGCGCTAACGATTCAAGATGCAATCAAATAATGCACTGAAACAATTTCACAGTCACTTAGAATTTTCAATTAAAGATAGTGAATGTTTATCCACTTAATATAGTGAGGTTGCTCCCTTTTTTTTTTTTTTTTAGAAAAAGCAGCCTAGCTTGCAGTGTAGGAACAGAAATATTGGATCAAGATGCAGTAAACAACTTTCTAGATAAAACTACCATGAGATTCATATGTGCAGATTTACTGCATCTAATGTCTCAGTGAGCATATCAGCAAATTGATCACAGATTCCAAGGATTGACGTACGAAGTATATCATGTAAAATGAATTTCATGCACCTGTTCTTTAAAAATTATAAATGCATTTGTCCAAATGTATTGCATGTATGAAGATCTAAAATCACAACACATCCATTGATTCTGATGAGTCTTTCAGGCTTGCATCTATCAAGTCATGCATGACAGCCAATTTTGATGAATATTTGTTGTTTTGTACAACAATATAATATTATACAAGGAACATGTGAAGCCAAAAGAATCTAGGATATTCATAGACCACAACAACAACAACTAAGCCATTTGTCCCAAGTATTTGGGGGTAGGCTACACGAACCAAAAGAGAATTACGCTGGATTGGGCACGTAGATCAACTTTCTCCACTCATTCCTATCGAGCACTATGCCTTCATTAAGACCTTTAGCCTTTATATCTTGTCGTATCACCTTCATCCATATTTTCTTCGGCCTCCCCTGCACTCTTTTAACTTGCCCTAATTTGATACGCTCTACTCGCCAGACTGGTGCATCTGTAGGTTTACGTCGCACATGACCAAACCATCTCGTAGGCAGTTTTCTCTATCTTCTCTTCTATAAGGGCTATGTCTATCTTAGTATAAATATCCTCATTGCTCACCTTATCTCTCCTCGTATTACCACACATCAACGAAGCATGCGCATCTCCGCTACACTCATCTTTTAGGCATGATATCTCTTTATAGCCTAATATTCTGTGTCATATAACAAAACTGACCTAATAACAATCTAATAAAACTTTTCCTTCAGTCATAACGGAATGTTACGATCGCATAAAACTCCTGTTGCAATCTAATAAAACTTTCCCTTCAGCCATAATGGAATGTTAACTCCGCCAATGAACCGTTCGCTGCCTGTCCCAAGGCAGGATAAAGGAGGGTTGTGGTAGTCCTGTGACAGCCAACGTAAAATATTGTCACATACTATGAACATGAACCAAAAACTAAATTCATAGACCAATAGCATACCAAAACTAGTAGACTTTAAACACTGCTCCCATACCAAGTAATATGTGGCTCTGACATAATTTTATACTAACCCAGAAGGGGAAAATCCATCACAAAAGTAAAAATTTTAGCCTATATAACGAATGCAAATCCTTAGCATATATAATGTACTCGCAGATAAAGATGAGAGTGAATATATTGTGGTTATTTGTTGAGATTCTTAGTTATTGTAGATATTGTTAGGATAGTTATTATTTGATTTTATCTTGTAACTAGAGAAATCTCATCTCTATTGTTGCTATATATATATATATATATATATATATATATATATATATATATATATATATATATATATATATATATATATATATATATATATATATATATATATATAGCTTTTGAGGTTATAATGAATAAAAAAATAGTAATATGCTAATATCAAATTTTGCATGGTATCATAGTACAAAATCCTAGCCATTCTCACAAACTAGCCGTGCAATTTGTTGCCCAGTGTTGGGCAAGGCCAGTGCTGAGCAGCATCAATTTCTTCACTATCGTCATATTAGGTATCATCTTATTTCTTTTTCTTTCCAAATCTTCTATTCTTTTTCCAAATCCTTAACAAGAGTCCAACAACTCGTCTTCAAGAATCTCCATATGGATTCATCATCAGCCTCTTCTATAAGCACTTCTTGCGGGTCTATTATCAGCTTCTAACACAAGTTCTTACGTGGGTCCATCATCAGCCTTTGAAGAGCTTCATGTGGGTCTATCTTTAGCCATTGTTATGAGAGCTTCATGTGGTCCATTATCAGCCTCTAACAGGAGTATTCCACGTTTCTCCATCATCAGTCTCTAACATGAGCGCTCCACGTGGGTGTATCATTAGCCTTCAAAGAGTTCAACTGAATTTATCATCAACTTTTGTTACGGGCAGCCTGCAAGGGTCTATTTAATCAACCACCAACATGTTCTTTGTGAGATCCATCAAGTTATACTTCCAAACTCTAACTGTTTGAACCCACTTTGAGTTTGAGGGGGAGCACTAGCAGATAAAGATGAGTAATGTATTGTGGTTATTTGTTGAGATTCTTAGTTATTGTTAGGGTAGTATTATTGATTTTATCTTGTAACAAGAAAGATCTCATCTCTATTTGTTGCTATATATACCTAGCCCTTGAGGCTATAATGGATAACAAGAATACTATTATCCTAATATCAAATTTTACATAATGAAATGCAGATGCAACCCAGAATGAATCAAACACGTGTTAGTGGGTGGGTTATTTCTTTCAATATCAATACCTTATATTAGTCTGTATGTGTATTCATGCACATGAGTGCATGTGCAAATGTGTGTGTATGCAGCCAACTAGAACAAACTTTAGCTCATCGTCATCATTCTAAGCCTTCCCCGTCAAAATAATTTAATTACAGAGAACAATTCAAAGTCAATAAAGCTCTGCATAAGAGTTGGAACATGTTTGTATAACCTTCTGTAAACCTAACATGACTTGGTGCCAATCTCCTGGTCAAGGTAATTATTAGCAAGAAAGGGCCATTCCATTGAACCATTGTGTATATATCTACATGCTACTCAGGACCAAAACACTTGCAAATCAAGCAAGTGGGAATTTATAGAATTCAGCCTCTAGCTCCAAAAAATGAAAAAGACATGCGCAAGCATATGTAACACAAAAACAAGTATGCAGTCTTGTGAATCTTGTGAAGCATAACTAATTAGCAATCAAGTGCAACTTACAAAATTCAACTAGCACTACAACTATCACATTCAATTTTTTTTTATATGCACCTAACTTAACATGCAGTTGTATTTGTCATCATAATTTTTTTTATCACAAAACCGCACTTAGTTTGTGTGTGTATGTGCATGCACGCATGTGCAGGTGTGCACGTGTTAGCATGCACACACAGGAGCACTTGCAAAGACAGACACCGAACTCCGCGCACATAGACATATATACACAGAAATAGACACTCAGACAATGAGAAATTTCACTTAATTGATAAAAGATGGACTACATTGTACACATAATTAAGTTAGCGTGAAATACATTTAGGCTCGTTGCCTAAGAGCCTGAGATTTTGGGTCCATGTTGTTTCTTTGTATGGCATGAGAGCATCAAGTGGTTTGAGAACCTGGGTCTGAAACTCGCTTCTGTTACCTTTCAAGTTTCAATTACCGTTGCTTATTTTTGTCCATCCATGTGCAAGGGTGTGAGACACGAGAGCTACAGATAAGTGAGATTGTGTGTGTTATGGGTTTCCGCTGGCAACTAAACAAAAATTCGTAATTAACCATCTATGGTTAAGGTTTAACCCAACAAAGATAAAATTAATTATCAATTACTTGGCAAAGGTTAATGACCTAGGATTGTAAAATATAATAAGATTTGGTGGGATTATCATAAATAATTACGCACTTGGCAAAGATAAAATGACCTAGGCCAATAAGGTTTCCTTATTAACTCTGATTAATCTTTACCACATAAATAGAATATCCTAGGTCATTAATATGAATGTCATTAAATCCCTTACCATGATGCACTACAGTTATCACACTTGACCTACCGCACAGACATAATAACATGCATGTGACAGGCTCTTGCATGCACACAGTATATTATGCATAAAAACGGATAACACCACTTGAAATGATTCTGCAAGGAGTGGCAGTACAATTTTCACCAGCAGACCCAGTAAGCATTTTCTTTCTGTTCTTCTATCATCTTGTTCAGCTGTTAATTAATCAAAATTTTTTCTCTACAGTCTTTAGCATTACAAGATTTGAGTGCAAAACATCAGCATGAAACATGTCTCAATGTACTTTTTACAATGTAGACCTCACCTGCTTCATCAATACCAGGATTTAAAATGTATCATAACCAAGCTCAATGTCATGCACAGAAGACCATCTGTGCCCTCAGAAATGTAGAAACAAAAAAAAGGAAAAAAGGAAAAAAGTAAAAAAAAAAAAAAAAAAACTGTATGCAATAAAATGAAATGAAGATTAGGGATGAATGCATTAGGTATAAAAACACATATATGCCTATAGTAACAGATAAAAAATATCTACTAGTACGTGTACTGATGCTTCAGAACATACATGTGTGCGTGTATACCTATGTATTTAAGCATTATATCACAAGTTAATTAATAATCTGCTTTGAGCAAAGTAGCTAAGTTCATTGACCAGTTGCATTCACCAAACAAGCTTACTTTCTATGTTCATAATGGAAAAGTGAGCCCAAAAATTAAAGAAAAAAGAGCGCAAGTATAATGGAGAACAAATAGGAAAATGATATATGAACAGCTTTATGAAAAAAAGTGAAAGAAAAAAGAATAGACTGTTGCAAACAATGACAATAGTAACAAGGTTCCAAGGACCAATTAAATATGAGTATGAAAATAACCATTTGAAAGATGAAATATTTCATTAAAGAAACTATGAGTTCATAATAAATACACGAGATCCTCGAAGAATGTCAATGGGCATATTGAGACCCCAGCGACCACCACAGGATTTTATGCAAGATAATAACAGGAAGGCTTCTCTTGACAAGTCTCTTTCGCTTTTAGACCTTGTGCAATTATCACACTTACCTGTAATGTAAATGTATACACGGAGTGTAAGTTAAAACTTATAGACTACAAACAGCCTACCAATAAAAGCAATCGATTCTTTTTTTGGAGCTTTCTTGACTTCAAGTCATGCTCCATAGGTGACACCCATACGAAAGGAAAAGGCTTGTGCGATGATGATGATGATGATGAGTGACTATCAAGTGTACTCTTAAACCATCTTATCGGTTAGCCAATAAAGATAATTGTCCGGCACTAAAATTGCAGAATCCTAACAAGACAAAAATAAAATCCAAGAATCTTACCACAATAATTGGTGGCTTCTTCACCAAAATACTGTAACAAGAACTTCCTGCGGCAAGTAGCTAGCAAGCAATACTTTTCTGCAGCCCTGAAGGAATCCATAATAGCTTTCCTTTGACTTTCCTGGCAATCAAGTAAGCCATCTTTTTCATTGGAGAAAAGGATTCTCAGGCAATGCATAAAATAGACAAATCACAAGAAAGAGAGAAAAAAAAAAAGTCAAGTTCAAGAACAGCTACAAGAAATCAAAGTTGTTTATGCCAAACATGAGTATATCTCTAACATGAATCCCTAAATATAAGCCAAGATTTAAGTACATACCGACTGTGCATCTGAACAGTAGAAATCAGCTTTTCCAAAATCACTTCTCGAGTAATACAACCAGCAGATCGAAGCTAAACCATCTCTACCACAACGCCCACTTTCCTGATAATATGACTCTAGACTTTTGGGGCAGCCATAGTGTATTACACACCTTATGTTTGGCTTGTCAATACCCATACCAAAAGCAATTGTGGCAACCATAACTTGAAGCTCGTCTCGGATGAAAGATCTGCAAGAGAAATACCCAGTTTGGTCATAAATGATTGCAATTTATACACTCCGCAGAACATAAAAAAGGTTAACAATATATTCAGCATGCACCATATGACATGTGGAGAAAAGCACCCATGCCCTATGCATCCACATAAAAAACTTCCGTAAATGTTACATCAAAAACTAAAACCATGTTTGGTAATAAATCAAGCAGAACACATAAATAGAAGGATACTTGTGGGATTGTTCACGAGCTTTACTGCCCATTTGACCATGATAAATTCCAGCCTTGATTCCAGCATCCCTCAAGGACTCGCATACCTGGCAAATGAACATATAACTATCCTGAGATTAACGTGTTAACAAAAGAATCCATCTTGAACTCAAAATTTAAATTCTGTTTTATAATAAAATTTTACGTCAGGTATAAAGTCCATATCATAAAATATACGAGCGTTTCCTATATAAAGGAACAAAAATGCAAGTTAAGATTTCTGTCTCATCAGGAACAACAACCATCATGTCATAGTTGACAACAAATTGGCTCTGTATGTATATGCAGAACTACTATCACGGGCAAAACACACAAATAGAAAATAATTATACTACAAAAAGAAACGACTTATTGAGAAACCTAAAGAGAGAAAAAATCTAACTTGATTTTAAATGACAGAGAAGAATACTTGGTATAAATAAAAAAATAAATTGAAAATTAGTTTTTTGAATATGAGTAGATGCAAAATTGAGAATACACAAGGGGTTATGCATCAGCAACCAAGAACTACAACAATAAAACTTTTATATCAAATTTGGGTTACGTCTATCTTTTTTCTCAATTCAGATTTGTTAAGGGCTCTTCAGGACTATTATATATAGAGCCAACCAAGTTTTATGTTGGTTGACATCTACATAAGTCCATTATCAAGGCATAAAACAGGCAGCGAAAGAATAAGACATTAAGCACAGCATTGGCAGAGTTAGCAACAAAGAAACCAAATAAATTGCAATATGACATTAATTCTGCCAAGAGAAAAAAATCCAAATAAAAAAATCATGATATATCTCTAATGAAGTTCAGTAAATGATGATGATGCTGTTAGAAATGACATGACAGTGTTTTAATCTAGCATGCATGATTAAATGTATAAAGATGCACTACAGAGGTCAAAGAACTAAATGAATAATACTTTCAAAAATCAGCATGCAGAACAAGAACAAGAACAATATATATGACGAAAAGAGATATGGAGGCAGTAAACCTGCCTGTTCAGAGTCTTTAATAGTCGTACAGTATATGATAGTCGAACTACCATTTTTACTGTATTTTGAGACTTCAGTTACAAGCTCATCCAGAAATGATAAAGATCGACTGAAAGTCTTGACGCCATAAAATAGATTTTGACGATCAAACGAACCAATAGCAATAAAAGGATCATTCATCTGCAAGGAGTGAACAATGTCCTTCTGTACCCTACAAAAGCAGATGTCAGGTTAGAAGCAGCTAAGTTAATAATTCTTTTAAGCAGATAAAGGTATATGAAGCAGTTTACAGCATTGACAAAAGATAAAATGGAAAATGGCCGTATGTGTTAGAATAGCTGCACTCTTTCATGCATACATACTAGTTAAACCAGAAATCAGAAAGTAATCGATTCCACCAAAATATAACAAACTAGTCAATGCTACGCCAGGATTTACAAAGTGATTTTGACTTGTGATCAGCAAGCAATCTCTCATTTGGTTGATTAGTGCTTTCTTTCACATCTTCATAGTTAAACAACAAAGCCTCCCATGTCCATTGCTGAAAAAATAATCAAAGAATCACACGTTGGTTGTGTTAAAAAAACATTAAGCCTCACATGTTCATACTTAAAACAGTAATCACAGCGAAAATAGTTGGTGAAATATCAGATATACAACATATCCTTTCTTCTTTTTTTTTTTGTTACTAGTAAGGACCGAGGTCATTGCAAGACCAATAGGTTGGCACCGCCGGGGCTTGCTAGAAGCAATGTCCTAGGAGCCATGTCCAGCAGCACCTTATGATCTAACTTACAAGCATACGGTACCAAGCTGTTCAGAAGTTAAAAATATACACGTGGACAGTAACTGGGTGGAGCATATCAGTTTGTTCTCGAATTGGAGATTATTTTGCGCCTTCCACCAAACCCAGAAGCCAAATATAAGAGTTGTTTCTGCCTCACAATATATCATATCTCAAGTCTAACGAAATGGGGTGTCTTGCATTAATCACCATAGCTGAAAGCTTAACCATATCACTGGAAAAAAAATTAGGCTTTGAGTATATTTTACATATTTTAAGCCCTTTAAGCTTCAAGAAGTCATACAATGCTTGCAATCCAAATAAATAATCCAAATGCATTAAGAATGGATCTCATTAAAAAAGCCTGGATAGAAACCATTAGTTTCAGATTCATGCTTAAATTGCTAGACATAAACTGCTAGCTTATGAATATTTTTACATTATATCACCCTAAAAAGATGTAGAGAATGAAAAACTCTCATAAGTTAAGAAAAATTAAGGGATCACATCCTACAAAAAATGATGTAGCAAAATAATTTAAGCAAGAGAAAGATAAGTAGTTCACATACTTGAAATGTTTGCATCCTTTAGGTTTTTATCACATAAGAGAGACAAGACCTTTTTCTGCTATTTGCAACAAAATCCAGCATCCAATATTTGAGTAATGGATCTTCATAAACCATGAATCACTGATCTGATGATCCTATTTTATAAGAAAAGCATACAAATTTAAGTGTATATGCATCAATGAGCCGGATCAGGCCATGCTTTGGTGTGTCTTTAAGCAACATGTCAAGGCTTTAACTTGTTTCTTGCCTTCAAAGAGTCAAAACAATTCTTAGAATCTCATTCATGATAAATTCCTAAGAGACCAAAAAGAAAATGCAACTGTTTAGCAGAAACATTTCATATATATCAGCTTGAACTGAAAACAAAGATGCATCTCGTGACAAATTGGCATTGTCCCATCATTATGATTGCCGTTCCAATTAGGACCATGCCCACTTATGATAAGCTATTAAGCTACATAATATTTTGGGAGTTCATAGTAGATTAAAATAACATCAGTAAGTCCATGAAATACTGAGGAAAACATGTAGAATTATATTGTTCAACACTAACTTGGTCTTGAAGGCAAATATCACTAAACAAATCTATCGATCGAGTTCAGCTGCTGCAGGTTGTCTACAGCATGACTAGCAGTAAAAGGGGAGAGTTAAAAGTATACTAGGTAACAGGTCTAAACTAGAATGCCTTGAAAAGAGATTCCATTAAGGGTCAGCGTGAATAAGATAAAAGACTAGGGGTGAGGATTATTCAGGTCCAACCCAAAAAACCAAACTGAAGTTAACGCTTTTTGGTCAGTTTGAGTTGGTTTCCAACAGTATCCGTTACGTTTTGGTTTTAAGATCCCAATTATTTTAGTTCTTGGATCAGGTTTCAGGTTGCCCTACTTGAACACCAACCCAATCAAATTTAGCTCAGTCTGCATTTGGTCCTATTAGCTGTTCACTTCGGTTCGGTTTGCATCCAATTCCCTTCCAATTTTCAGCAAAATAAGGACAGCCAAACTGAAACTACCAATTGCTTAACAACATGAATTGGTTTGGACTCACTTAAGAACTCTGTAACCAAAGATATTCAAATAATATGAACAACAACAACTAGTCTCATATATTTATAAAGGATGATGGATCATACTTCTTAGTAGCAGTAGCAGTTAAAGCAATAAAGGGTACATCCAGAAGAACATCGCGCAGCATGTGTAACTGCTTGTATTCCTTCCTGCAAAATAACAGAATTTTCGAAAGTGATGTAATATTGAAGTTACTCTGAAGCAAAATTACCAAAGCCAAATCAGAAGTATGCCAGGATCATGATATTAATCAGATAGTTGGAAAAAATCATCTATAAGTCATGCATGCATATCTCATACAACTCACAAATGCAGATGAAAATTTCAATATAAAATAAATGGGGAAAAAAAGAAGATGTATAATGTAAAATATAACCAAAACGTGAAGTCCAGAATGGTATTCACACTGAAGGAGATCCTATTCCTTCAAAGGAAAAGAAAGACCAAAAATGCAAATCTCATGTGAAAAGCAGTAATCTACTAGCAAAAGAATTACATTTTTAATTATAATCAACTATTTCAAGTAACACTAGATTATATCAGAAAATGATCTGGTCTAAACCTGGAGAATTATAATATAAAAAAATTGTCACATTAATCCACTAGTGAAACTTCACAAAAAGGGTAAAAAAAGACATCCTAATCTCCAGGATTTAAGTAATTATCTTCAATAACTTCCTGGTGAGGGTACTGATTGAGTAACCAACAAGTCTCACTCTGACAAAGATAGTTGTGCAAATGGGTGCTCTAGGATGTTATTACTGGGAACTCACTGCTTCTCTTAGTGCATCATGACTTCAACTGCTATGAGACACAGTATGATGATGCTGTTGCGATCTTCACGAGGGGCGTGAGAACTATCACACAGGGCACAAACAACCAACACAACGCAGACGCGAGATCAAACAAAGTTCGGCAATCTTGCCTACGTCCCCGGGGCAGAAAGAGAGATGACCTATTGAATCAAGCAATATATAAGAGGAATACAATGTTCTCTCACTCACACTTCTCTCAAACTTCCATATCACTCTCATCAACTAGATACCCAACAATGAGTTACAAGTCCTCAATTTATAGATCAAGAAGCCTCCAGAACAGAGCAAGGTCGGTTCATTCAACTGACTCTGCAAATACCAGAACCTTCCCAGGACTTCGGAGGCGACGACAACGGCCGGAGACTACTCGGAGACTACACTCCGGAGACTTCATGGAGACAACACTCTAAAGAGACAACAACTCTGGAGACTTCACGGAGACAACACTTCAGAAGAGACAATAACTCTGGAGATCTCATGGAGACAACACTCCGAAAGAGACAATAACTCCGGAGACTTCACGGAGACGACACTCCAGCAACTTAACACTCAGGAGGCTTTACACTTCGGATCCTCTCGCGATCTCGCGCTCCTCCATTCTGAGTGCGCGTAAACAAATGCTCCTCTCTCTGATATATCTTCAATGAGTTCCAACGAACTCCAACAAGTTAAAAAACTCTAATTTTACCTCTCCCTACAATTCTCCACCTCAGTGAAGATATCCCAAATCTGAGCCAAACTCCAACATCAAATAGAATCAACACTGCTCCGAGATCAACACATGATCTCCAACAAACGAACCAAACGCCGCTTCGAGATTGACACAAGATCTCCAACGAACGGACCAAATGCCGCTCCGAGATCGACGCACGCTCTCCAGCGGACAGACCAAACAGTTCCAAACGAATCATCAATACAAAGTTATAACTGATTTCAAACGATCACAAATGATCCAAATGATCGGTGCAACCCAAATTGAGTTTGTTGTCGCCTCAAACAACTATTTCCAAACTCCAATATCAATTGCAACGATACCAAATTTTCCAGCTCAGCAAACTGATTTCACAGTCCACGGATGAGAGAACACAAATCCGAGCCAACAATCAACATCAATCCGACTCAGCAACTGACTGGAACATCAGTCAAATGACCTCGAAAAGAACCCAACATGAGCCAATAATGACTCAACAACTGACTGAAACACTAGTCCAAATATCTTCAAGAAGTCCCAAACAAATTTGAGGCGATCAACCAACATGTCTTCAACTCAGCAAATGACAGGAACATCGGTCCAAATGACCTCCAGAAGAACTCAACATGAGCCAACAATGACTCAACAACTAACTGAAACACCAATCCAAATGTCTCCAAAAAAATCCCAAACAAATCTGAGTCGAGCACCATGGTTCAAAGTTGCGGCCTCGACCGCAGAATTGGCGGACATTGAGACGGATCAGTTGCGGTGTCTCGAATTGGACTCGGGTGATACGCGCAAAACGCTACATAAAAAGCTCAAAAAATTCTGAAAAAATCACGACAAATTTTTAAAAAAATATAGACAACAATTTTCGTGTATCACGCGTCCAAAATGAGTGTTTTAAGGGGTAATTGGGGAAATATGGTGATTTGAGGGGTAAATATAAGAAATATGATGATTTAGGGGGTAAATATAAAAAATCCAAATATAAAAAGGATTTGAGGGGTAAATAACTAAATATGAAAGATTTGAGGGGTAAATATAAGAGAGATTTGAGTGTTGAATATAAGAGAGAGAGAGAGATCGGACGCGGGAGGGGAGAGAGAGAAACAAAGAGAGATCGGAGGGGGGAGATTAAAAGAGGGGATAAGAGAACGAGACAAAAAGAGATTAAAGGGAGGGGAGAGAGGGTGGAAAGAGAGGGAGAGAGATCAAAGGGAGACATCGGAGTGAGAGAGGCTCCCTCCCTCCGCTCAAGGAAGGGAGAAAGAGAAAGATCGGAGGGAGGGAGGGAAAGAAGCAGGCGGCGTCCGCGGCGGAAGGGCGGGGCGGGCGAGGAGGTAAGCCCTAGATTTCTCTCTTTTTTGCTTTTAACCAACTGGCAGCACCGGTACAGGTGAACAGTCAGCCCGAGTTGGCCCGAGTCATCTCAGGCCTCGGCCGAGTCGGCCCCGAGTCGGGCCGATTCCGCCTAAAAGTGTGATTCGGGTTTCGGACTCATATCGTCTCCCGCGGAGTCGAAGACAACTCAGTCGGGTCGTCTCCGACTCGGCTGAGACTTTGATCCCTATCGAGCACACCAAATAACCAACTTCAGCTCAGCAACATAACTGCGTAGTTACGGCTACCTACGTACCCCCTGCCTATGCCTAGGGGATCAAGTCTCACGTACTTCATCCAAATGAGCTTCACCGCGCTCAACCAACTTCCTTTTTTGCAGCAATGGACCCAACAGACTGAGTCATATGAACCCCATCAATAACACGATCGTCATGGTCAAAGGTCGCCAACTTGAGCTTTTGATCTAACTCACCAACGTGAGATCCACGTTTCTAGACAACCCACTTCTGTGGGTTCAACTTGACCCTTCTAGCTGCAACAGGAACATCTCCAACATGTTCAGTATCCAACAAGGCTACATGATCTCCACCCAGTGTCACAACCGATGAGATCCCAAATGATACCGTACCAACTGGACAATATGGAGTAGCATTACTCTTCACCTGCTGCGATAACTTGGTCTTCATCGTATCCACCTGCTAAGAGGCGATAGGCTTCAGTATCGAAGCCTCATCCAACGTGACATGTCTGCTCGAGACAAACTTCTTGGTTTTCAGATCCTATAACTTGTAGCCTTTCAAATCTTTTTTGTATCCCAAGAATACCAACTTGTTCGCGTTAAAGTCCAACATGTCTTTCTTGACATCAAAGAGTCCAACATGTCTTTCTTGACATCAACATAGGCTCCAGAAATGCAAGCTAGGTCTCGATAAGGTCAAATCATGAAACCTCAAAGAGAGCCAAAGGCCCATATTTTCCTACTTGTTATATAAAGTTTATACTTTATAATATTTAGTCTGAGTATAGACATGAACTTATATGGTGGTATTTATGTCATGACCCACAAGTGATCAGTTCTAGTCATTTTTTAGTTGTTTTGACCTTCAAGTACAAAATTGAATACATCAAACATAATGCATATAAATTGAACAGTCCTACAAAGATAATAATGAAAAGTGGCGACAATAAGCTTTGACAGATGAGTTATAATGTTGATGGGCCTCACTTTAAAACATATATGAGAGATAGGATATGTAGCACACACAAGACAAATACCAATTAGCAAAAAAAAAAAAGACAACAAAGGTCTTGATGCAGACATCCAGCCACGACATTGGCACATGTATCAGCGAAGACGTGTCGCCTAGTATGAATAGTCATGTAATTTCCGTTCTTTTCATTTTGGTTTTCTTTAGTAGTTGTTTTCTTTATTTTTCTTTTGAAGTTTAGTGCCATATGGGTTATAATCTGGAAGTTGGATTTCGTAAAGTGTATATAAGGCTCATGTACTAGTTAATTAATCAATGAATATTTACTAAAATTTTTCTCAAATTGTGTGAGTGATTAATCCCTCTATCATAACCTTTTTAAGAGAGTGAAATCCTAGAAAAACCTCAGTTTAAGAGTGAAATCCTAGCTAACCCTAATCTGGAGTGTGAAATCCTAGTTAGTATATTCTATTCCTTCCCCTCTTCAAAACCCTAACCCTAATCTATCTTTCGCAAAAATCCATAAAAAATCCCTAAAATATCAAAACCCACTATTCATCTTCCTCCCTCCTCTCCTCACAAAGAAACCAACCCATCTCTTTCGTCTTCTTCCTATAACCCTCTTCTTGTTTTCTTCCCTCACTCGTCATTGTCACCAGTCGTGCCACCATCTCCTCACGTCGCCTGCACCCTACAATTTCGTCATTGTCGCCTCATCCGTGTCCAGCCTCTCCCTCTCCCGCTGCTGCTCACGCCCTGCCACCCACTACCACCACTTTATTCTCTTCTCTCCACCTCCGAATCACAGTCGCCACACCAATGTCGACGTGACCTCGCCATCGCCTATACAACTCCAAGTCGACTTCGAACTCTTAACAGAACCCCGAGTTAAATTCAGGATACAACAAAACCCGACCCGTTAGCCCAAGTGCAAAATTAATCAGACTCAAATCTGCAACTACAGTGCAAACCCGAATCTGATAGTCCAGACCTGTTGCAGAACAAACCCGCTAGCAGTTCGAGATTTGGTTTTCGAGCCATTTCTCAACCATCCGAAGTCTTAGTCGAGCTGTCTTCGAGGCGTCGGATTAGTGGGAGATAGCTCTACGCACCATCGCAAAACAAAGACTCTGAGGCCAAACGTGATCCTCAATATGTGAGTTTTTGATCCAGATCAGTTCTATAGAGCTTGATATCTAAGCTTTTCTCGATTTTAGTGTTGTCCACTTAAATTGATGAGATTGTGTGTATCTGTTTACTCTTAATCTGCTAGGCTTAATATTGATCGTATAACTTTGCCTGCTTAGCATGAATAATATCGTTAAGCTGTTCTTGAACTGAATATTTTGATCAAACAAATTGCTAGATTAATAGTTTTTGGTCTTTCCCTATCCAACTATCATATCTTATTGGTGAAGCATGATTTTAGTTATTTTATCACTGATTTTCTTATCACACGAACAAGTTTCACATCAGGTCTTGTACACGTAAAACCTTCTAAACCTATTGGCATTCTAAGAACTAAAATTGGTTATACTCAAAGCAAAATGTGAGACCATAAACCTAGAATATCTTGAGTTGTGTCTACGAACAATCAAACAGAAAGATTAAAAGAACTCGATGAAATAAGTACAATAATACAGTAAAAAAAACTGTAGATATTTAGGACAACAAATTCAAATAGAAAGAACAACCTGAAATCATGTCCCCATTCTGATATGCAATGTGCTTCATCAACAGCCAATAAACAAATGCCCACATTCAGCAAGTTAGACCAAAACCTACAAAATAATGAACAGTTAAAAAGAAAAAAAATTAAATGATTTTAGGTGGGGACTCCCGTGTGAGAAGAGTGTGTGTGTGTGTGTGTGTGTGTGTGTGTGTGTGTGTGTTGCGCGCGCGTGTGTTGCGAATAGTTATGCAAAATAAACTGTTTTTGTGACCATATGGTCTGTCTTTATATCACCTAAATAATTCATAATATTCCACAGTTGATGCTTCATTTAAATAGAATTGATTCATTAACTTATAACAAAAGTTAGCTTGATGAAGATTAAATTAGGGCTATTATTCCTTTGTGTGACAGTTATTCACAGAGAACAAAATAGCAAGGCACTGGATCCCTTAAAGTGGTGATCAAACTTGTCACATACTAACATTACCTTCAAGCATAAATAAAATTAAAGCAAAGAACACTTCGTGTAAAGACAGGTAACCACCATGTAAAATCCTGAGCCTTGAGGAATCAGTGCATTCCCACATGTTCCAGTCTAAGCAAGACATTGATGTTCCAGTTTGAGGAAGGGCTAAAGTCGTGTAATATTTAGGCTTTAGCTTGCATGTGTATAGCTAGACGAAACTGAGTCTGAGACCAAACTAATGGACAGTTGGATATAAACTTGAGTATGTTTATCATTATGCTTTTGGAGGATATTGATATGATGCAACTGGAAATGAGGCATTTGTTGCATGTAAAGGGCCCTAATCCATCGTTTGGGCATTTTTGTTGCAAGATTGGCAAATCCAAAGCGAGTCCCATGTGTGGATGAACAAAAGTAAGGGTGAATGCAACTTTACTACATTTTTGCATTTGGAACAACTTAGAGGTCAACATGGCACCGTTAATAAATGCTTCAGTTGAAGTATCACATACTAGAACTTGTAATCAAATTGGCAGCAGCATTTTATGAAGAAATTTGCTAAATTTTGTACCTCACAATTTTTATTTGCTACGTGCGTGCTTAACAAACAATGGAACAGAAATCAAGTTGCAGGTCCACTTCAACCCAACCAAACAGGCCCTAAATTGAAGTTAACCCAACTCTGCTATCTTGCAATTCTCAGGCATAGGAGAGAGAGGATACTCAAGCAAAGTTATGGAAAATTGGTCACCTCCCGGGGTAGATGACAATCTAGTCATATAACTTAGGAAAGTAGAACTCAATATCCCCCTTGTCTTCTTTCTCCCACAATACACTACAATACATCTTAACACTCCCTCTCAAATGGAGCATGGCGATCATTTTTAACTTGGACACCAATGACTTGACATTTTGGAGCTCTATTTGGTTCTTTGGCTTTCCTTGTGTCTTAGAGTTGAAGGCAACTCCCTGTAGAAAATCCATCACCTTCTCCCAGACTCTTTCTTAGTTTAAGAGAATTTGGGCAGGTCGCATCTTTGCTGCACAAGTTTTAATTGCATGACAACTAATGTTACAGGAAGCTACTATCTTCTCCATAGATTCCTTGGCCATTTATTTGGCAAATTGTTGATTTCCAGTAGATATCGAGTAGTTAAACTTTCATCCAATCATCCACTTGGTCTTGTGCTTCAGAGCCAGCCCATTCAGATAGAAAAGGCTGATGATAACATTAACTACAGTTGAGGTTAAAAAGATATTCAATGGGTGTGTGTGTGTGGGGACAGGTGTGAGTATATTATCCACTTGTCTTCTACAGCGATTTGTTTTGTTCAATCATGCTTTAAAAGATTACTCATTAATACTGGTAGCTTCCCAGTTAGGAAATTGAAAAGAAACTAGAATTTCAGCAAGAAATGCCAAATAACTATATGTTCCCCATAATCCTATTCTCACATTGTGCTTAAGTGCAGAAGAATATGTGTCATTTCATTCGCTACTCCAAACAACCAACTTTGTTCCACCAAAGAATAATGAAAAGAAAAGAATGGTCATAATCGAGGGCTGCCTGATTAACTTCCACGCATTCTTTGTTAGAATGTCGATACACTTTTGTAGCTGACCACTTCAACTTAGTCACGGGTTACATTTGGTAGTCATATTTTGTCTTCATGTAATTTGAAAGAGTTGTGAGAAAGAAAGCCACCTGGATGGCCATGATGTAGAACTGTAAAATCATATTGTAAGAAAAATATCTATTTGAAGGAATGGGAAAGTTCTGGCCAAATAATGGTTTACATCGCTGCAAGAAAAATACCACAAAGATCATCTATAGAGAGAACAAAAATCATGATCTCTCAAGGAAACCAAAGACCCACTAAAAATACTCCTCTAAACCTTGCCCGACGTGAAAATTGCCGCCAACATAATCCTATCAGTATTCATTTTGGTATTTCTTTGGTGGATCTGAAAACATCAAAAGGGAAAGCAAGCCCTAAAAGACGAAAAGAACCATTGCAAGCTTGATTGGTAGTATGAAGCAACCCAGAACCCTTCCTATCCTTGACGGAAAACCAGCGATATTTGGAGTCTGAAGATGAAAACCCTATTTCTATCACAAAAGATTTGACATTTAGTGGAGTTCAGGTAAAAGGAGACCTCCATGGCAAATCTTAAGATGCTGAAAAGTAACAGCTAAAAGGGGCCAAAAGAAGGATGCAAAAGTCTTCACCCAACAAGGAGTTTCATGGATATTCCAAGAACCATCAATTGTACAAGGGAAAAAGAAATATGGGAGATTATAAAAAGTCTATTTATTTCCATAAGCATTCATATCCATCAAGTCCGTCATCTTTTTCATAAGCATACATATCCATCAATCCGTCATCTTTTCCGTAAGCATACTTATTTCCAAGTAGCTAACCTAATCCTACCACATGCATAAGCCTCTTACCTCTATTTCTCTTATGACCTACTATTCTATGCCTATTTAGCACCACATTTGACGGTCGACATGGCACTTGAGGAACCCTAACCCATTCTTGCTCATTTGTCATTGCATCGGGGTGTAGATCTGACTATATTTTACACTGGCTGTAGAACCCAAAACACACATTAGTAAGAGATGGCTGCCATAGCCTTTTGACTTAATCTAAGAATAGGCTTTTTGACCCATGATGTGAAACAATTAATCTCTTGCTGGTGGGTGGTAGACTACGGTTTAAGGAATTGGAAATTATAAATAAGATGAAGGTGAAAGTGATTAACTCATCTGAAACAAAAGAAAACTTTGAGAAGAAATGAAAGAGTTTCTTACCCACAACAGGAGGGAGTGGCCTTGATTTTTGCCAACATCTATCAAAGTTTGTAAGTCTAAATTTCTTCTTGTTCTTCATTCAATTGATTAAAGATAATAGAAGCAAATCATAGCAGCTCTAGTAAATGAAAATAAATAAATAATTAAAAGACGTTGCCCTGGAACATCGCCGGAGATCAGCGATGGCTTCACCAGTCGACGGTGATGTCAAAATTTTGACCCGGCATTCTGAATACTAGTCATGTAGGCTTGTTGTTCTTTTGCTCATGGTCTCAATTTTGGAACCGAGAGAAAGAAGGGGAAGAACAATGGAAAGGATCACATGTGAGAAGTTTAAACACCAAACACAAAACACTATTGATGTGGGATCAAAACTGAACATTGAATTTAGGATATGATCACGGATCGCAACCCGGATCTTGGCTTCACCACCAGTTGACTCAATCAAAAGTAATCAAATCAAAACCAATAGCAAAGTTTTCAATCAATAATTCATTACTTTATTCACTAACTTGAGTCTCTTTAAATACTCTTATAAAGAGGAGTTCTTGTCATACCCGATGTGGAACTAAACAAAAGAAACTCAAAAACTAATGCAAGTCTAAAATAAGACATAAACAACTAGACTCAATCAAGACTACACAAAATGACTCAATCAGAGTCCGATCGAACTCAAACGAAAAAACGACAATTACGACACATGGATTAAACAATTGTCCAAAACTATGAAAAAATCACAACGAAACATGACTCAAAACCATAGCCAAAAAGAGACCGTTTTGACACGGCGACGACAGCATTGATATGTACGAACAGGAGTCGGTGTTATGTCCCCATCAACTCTTCCGAGATGAAAAGAACTCAGCCCTGTTCGAGTATAACTATAGATGGCTCTCATAGTACTCCAATAAATCCGAGACCAATCGCTGCAAGTCCTTTCGAGTAATCCATGTATCATCAGATTCTGAACGACATTTTCAACGCACTAGATATCGTCTGCAACTACCATCTCAAGTGGGATGTTCTAATCATCCTTTATACTATCAATTTGTTCAGCTGTAAATGGGATATTTGGAGTTAGTAGTGGTGAAAAGTGCGGTCTCTCAAATAAAGGCTCGGGGGTAGGCTCATCAAGATCCACAAGTAGATTATCAAGGTTAAAAGGAGGACCTTTAAACTACTAAATCTGAGAAATTAAATGTCGAACTAATCTCAAATCTGAAGGTAAATCAATTACAAATGCATTTAGATTAATTTTCTTGAGAATTTTATAAGGGTCAGCACTACGAGCATTCAGTTCCTGGTAGGAACCGCTCCGGTCGAATCCGGATCATTACATAATCAACCTCATTAAATTCAAGATACCTTCAGTGTAAATCAGCATGAGATTTATAATGGGCACTTTTCTGAATTTTCTTGCTGATTATTTTATACAAATCATGAATACGCGATGTGAATGCAGATGCAGACTCGGATACTCTAGAATGTTGTGCCATAGGGATAAGATCTATAAGCTTCCTAGATTTGTAGCCATACTTAACCTCAAATGAACTCATGCTTATGGATCTATTCACTGAACTATTATATGCGAACTCTGCAATAGGGAAAATCATATCTCAATTCCTCAAGTTCTCACCAATCAAGCATCACAAAAAATCTCCTAGACTCATGTTAACCACCTCGGTTTGACCGTCTGTTTGAGGATGAAAAGTAATAGAATATTTGGCTTAGTTCACATCTAGTATTATAGGGTCTTCCAAAAATAGCTTATGAATTTCACGTCCCTATCTGACACAATTGTTTTGGCAATCCATGCAACTTAACCACCCCATCAAAGTAAATCTGAGCAATCTTGAAAGCGTCGAACGTTTTGATGAATGGCAAGAAATGGGCCATCTTTGAAAAACGGTCCACAACAACAAATTTGGAATCATACTTCCTGATAGTCCTAGAAAGCCCAAGCACGAAGACCATACATCCTGCCAGGGACGAGATCTGGCACTGGTAGAGGCATGTACAAACCAGTGTTCTGTTTTCGCTGCTTAGCCAATTGACAAGTGCGACATTACCCTATTAGCCTTGCAATGTCTCTCTTAAGGCTTGGCCAGTAAAATAAACTCTACCGCCTCTATGGTCTTTTCTCGGCCAAAGTGACCGGTAAAACCTCCAGCATACAATTCTCAAACAAGATAATCTCTCAAGTATGGGAAACGCATAACTTACGAAATCAAAATAAATAATCATTTTGAAGTAGAAAGCCATCTATCTCAGGAGTCACCCCTTCTTTTAACGCATAGACAACTCCAAAGTCAGAACACGACTCATACTCCTCTTTGATTCTCTCAAAGCTCACTACCTCAGCGCTCAGTTGTTTAAGAAAACAAACTCAACGACTGAGCACATCAGCTACCTTGTTTTCAACTCCAGACATGTACTTAAGGGTGTATGTAATCTTGCAAAAAATCAATCCATTGACCATGCCTAGCAGTGAGCTTCTTCTGAGAGTTGAGGTATTTTGCGCTTCGTGGTCCGAGTAAAGGACAAATTCTTGCAGTAAAAGATAATGCCGCCTATAGCGCAAATATTGCACTACTGCATAGAATTTTTTATTGTAGGTAAAGTAATTCAGTCTAGCACCGCCAAACTTTTCACTGAAAAAAGCGATAGGTGCTTTTCTTGACTTAATACTCCGCCTATGCCAATGCCTGAGGCGTCACACATGACTTCGAACACCTTGAAGAAATCAAAAAGTCTCATAACAGGTGCTTCGGTCATCCTTTATTTAATTTCTTTGAACGTCTTGACAATGACTACGAGCCACTGAAATTCCTCTTTCTTCAGGCAGTCCGTAATTGAGGCCATATGATAGAACTGAACCAGTTTATGAATCGTCAGTAGAAGGTAGCGAGCCCATGAAAACTTCTTACATCTTGAATATTTTGGGGCTCCGGCCATTATACAATTGCCTGAATTTTCTGATGACCTGCAAAAACCCTTGAGAAAATACAACAAATCAAGAATATAACTCGATTAGTCATTAACACACACTTCTTTGAGTTCACGTATAATTTCTCTTTTCTCAAGGTGCAGCAAACTTGACTAAGATGATCGATATGGTGCTCCAGTTTCTTACTGAAAATCAGGATGTCATCAAAGTACACGACCAAGAACGTATCCATAAAGGCTCATAATACCTGAGTCATCACACGCATGAAAGTGCTGGGAGCATTTGTCAAGCTGAAAGGCATGACCATCAACTCATATAGACAGTCTTTAGTCTTAAAAGCGATTTTTCACTCATCTCCTGGACGAATCCGAATTTGATGATAGCCACTCTTCAAATCAATCTTCGAGAAAATGGTGGCTCTAGACATCATATTCAACATGTCATTCAGTCTGGAGATGGGGAACTGATATCTAATGGTGATCTTGTTGATGGCGTGACTATCAACGCACGTCCTCCAAGAACCATCTTTCTTTGAGGTTAATGTTGGCACAGCGCACGGACTTAAACTTTCTTTAATGAACCCTTACTAAGCAGTTCATCAACTTGCTTCTTGAGTTCTGCGTGCTCAGCCAGATTCATTCGGTAGTGAGTCAGGTTGGGGAGAGTGAAACTCGGGACAAAATCTATAGCGTGTTGGGTGTCACGCATCAGAGGTAGGCTATCCGAGAGTTCCTCTGGAAAGACACGAGCGAATTTCTTTAATATAAGGACAGTTGTAGGAGGAATTTGCTCTTGAGAGTCATCAGTAATTTCCCTGGCAACAAGGACAACAATCGTACACCCTTTAGCAATTTTCTTGTTAATAATATTTGGGCTGATCAGAGTGAAGGACTTCTTACTACTTGATGCATCAGTCTGTTTAGTTTTGGTCGGAGGGGCAGGTCGCAGTGGAGCTATCTTGACCTTCTTTGCTTCAAAACAAACGAACAGGAGTTCGAACGTCCATAGATAGTAATGTCCAGATCATATAGCCAAGGTCGACCCAAAATGATATGGCCCACATCCATGGTGACTACATCACACCAAATCTTATTCGAATATGTGGCAAATTGGATCGGAACAAGACATCTTTCCTTCACATCAATGGACGCAGAGTTTACCCAAAGTCACCTTATAGGGTTGAGGGTAGGGAACAGTCTCTAGTCCAAATTTAATAATCATGCCTGAGGCGACGACATTGACGCAACTTCCACTATCAATTATAACCTGACAATTCTTACCATCAATTTTACTGAGAGTTTGAAAAATTGAAGATCTATGTCAGTTGTCATTTTCTTTAGGTTGAGTCAAGGCGCACCTCACTACATTCAGACGACAAGTAACCCTGTCAACATCATCAATCAAATGTGAGTGCATGCTTAAAATGCATCCCAAGGTGACAGTCAGATCAACATCAAAACCATCTTCCAAGTATCTCCTTCAGAATCATAAACGATTTCTTCTAAATCATCTTGATCACCATCTGAGTGGGTTTCAATAATTGTCCTTGCCTTACTCGGGCACTGTGCTGAGACGTGACCAAACCCTAGGCACTTGAAACATTAAGTCTGTTGAATGAATCTAGATGACTCACCCGTGATTCACTTGCCTTTGTCTTCACACCTTAGACTGGAACTACGAGACCCAAAATGAGACTGAGATTGGGACGGATTAGATTGAAATTTAACAACAGTAATCTTATTGGTGTTATCCCTATAGTATGTGTGTCTAGGGAAAGAAGAAACTTGAGATTGATCTAAGTCCTGGGCAATTTGAATAGTTTGCTCTAGGATAGAGACATCTCTAAAATTAGCTCACGCCTAAGATAATCCTCAAGTCATGAACAAAATCTAGACAAGACTTTGGCATCAGACTCATTCTCACTACATCTCACCAAAAATTGATCAAACTTCTTGATGTACTCCGACATTGGTTGATTGCCTTGAGTCAAATGCTGCCATTGGTTAAGTAGATGTTTGTATAACACAGGCAGGTATTTCTCTTAAGTTTCATCTTCATCTCATCCCAAGTTTGAATGGCCTCTTGAATTCTAAGTCTCATTAGCTTCTCAACATTCATCCAGTATTGCCTAGTCTGACCCACCAATTTCATCTTGGCAAATCAGATTCTTCTCTCGTTGGACACATCATATCAATCAAAATAATGATCCATGTCTAAAGTCCAATCGAGGAAAACTTGGAGATCTAACTGACCATCAAAAGTGGGTGCCTCTAGTTTAATGTTCTTTAAATTTGTTCCATCATGATCAGTCTGAACATTATTCCTAGATGTACGATTTTTAGGACGAGGACCATTCTCACTAGTATTCTCGCGAGTCTCACGCTCCTAATTGCTTTTTAATTCTTGCTCCACCTTGCTCATTCAGGTAGTTAGGTCTTCCGGGAGTTTTGTGGTGTTGGCAAGGGTGGAATCCATTTCAGAAGTTGGGTTTTGAGGGTGGTATTGTGTTCCACTATGGGGGGACATGTAACAGAGATTTACTAAATGCAAAATTTAAAATAAAGATGCAAATCAACAATTAAGATGAGGCCTAAATGCAACTACTAAAAATGAAAACTAATCCTATCACCTACAACGATCAAATATGGAATGCCAATGGTTAGTGAATTATGAAATCAGCAAGTAATTCAGGCCACAAACTCCCACTAGATTATCCCACAACTTATTGAACGTTTAGACAACAAGAAGTTAATTAAAGGCTATCAAGTAATAAAAATAATCTTGTAATGTTGATGATTCTAAAATATTTCAAGATAAATCAATCCGCGTGTCTAGATTCAAGAATAGTTCTAATTTAATATCTAAAGTAGCAAATAAATTTAGTAGAATCACTCGCTCACAATTTTTAGTGAACAGCAAACAACACTGATAGCACAAAAAATAAATCAATCTGGCGCAAACAAATTTCTAGCACTACCGGAAAAGAAGTAGAATTGATAAAATTTAGGAATATTAAAAAAATACATGTACGAAAGAATTGTAATCACCCACGACAGTGGTACTAGGGGCTGCAAATCAGCTGCTTTAAGAAGAGTGCGAATTGGGCGCGAAACGGGCTGGAAATGAGGCCTTAAATGCTGACTGCTGCTGGAACTGTACAGGCACCAAATAGGACCTTGTGGAGATCTGATCTACTATTCAAGTGCTGCAAAACCTTCTTAGTGGCACTGAAGCTCAGTTATGGACCTAGTGCTTCAAACAGAACTTGAAACGGACTCCGAACGAGCGAGAAATAAACTCTGAAAGCTCTGTTATGTTGTTGTGAGCTCAATTTAGCCGCGTCTTGAGCCGATGAACAGTGCAGCTCAGTTGAGCCGTGGCTTGAGTCGGCTCGTAACCAGCTCAGATCTGAGCCTGACCCGCCGCTGACGTCAACACTGAGTCGATGACGTCAGCAACGAGCCGATGATGCCAGCAATTCGTCGATGACGTCAGCGACGCTTCTCAGTGGCTCTAGCGGCTTCGTGGGTCGGGTTCGCCTCAACCGGGTTGGATTGACAACTTACCAATTCAAAACTGAATTCGGGTTTAGAGAATGAAAACCCGCAATCTAATAACCTTCTCTTCCTCCTCTCGATCTCAAACTGAGGGCTTTGACTTCTTGACGACGGCGAACGGCAGCAGTTGCAGTCCTTCGACGACTCTGACGAGGTCGCGGTGAAGATGGAGGTTGTACAAGGAGATCTGGAGAGGATTTAAGGAGAGGATTTGAGGAGATCTGGAGAAGGTGGTCAACGATTGCTTGAAAGGGGTCGACCACTCGCTGTGAGGTCACTGTGATGTTGCAGTGGCGTTGACGAGTGGTGGAGGAGAAGTTGACGTCAGGGTGTTCTAGGTGAGTGACGAGGACAAAGGCAAGATCGGGGTGTTCTCTGATTGTGAGGTCGTCGGGGGAGGGAGGTTGTTGGTGCGGTGAGGTCGGCGAACCCTCACGGAAAGTGGCGACGGTGGAAACCCTAGATGGGTTTGGGGAAAGGGGGACATGAAAAGTAATCACTTGATTAATGTTCACGGAACAATATTTTTTTCTTTTCCTTTCCTTTTCCTTTCCTTTTCCTTTTCCTTTTCCTTCCTTTTTTTGATTTTTTTAATCTAAAGGGAAGAGAAAAAAATTGGGAAACTTTAAAACTTAGATTTGGAAATTTTTGTGGAAGGGGAAAGAAGAATCAAAAATTTAGTTCTGATACCAAAATGATGTGGGATCAAAACTGAAATTTTGAATTTAGGATATGATCACGAACACCTGAATCTTGACTTCACCACTCGTTGACTCAATCAAAAGTAGATCAAATAAAAACCAATAGCAAAATTTTCAATCAATAATTCATTGAATACACTTGAAAAGAAGAGTTTCATGTCATATTCGATGTGGTACTAAATAAAAAAACGCAAAAATAATGCAAGCCTAAAATGAAACATAACCAACTAGACTCGATAAAGACTACGCAAACTGACTCAAACGGAGTCCGATAGAACTCAAACGAAAAGCAACAGCTACTACAACACAAACTAAACAAATGTCCAAAAATATAAAGAAAACCACAATGAAACATGACCTAAAATCATAACCAAAGAGAGGTCGTTGTGAAACAGCGAAGACGGCGCTGAAATAAACGAACAAGAGTCGGTGTGATGTCGGCATCAATTATAGAATGACCATAAACAAGAAAGAAGTGAAATTTTCTCAAGTCATTGTATTATTCAAAAATTTGTTTTCAACCAAAATCGTTTCATAAACGCGTAGAATTACATTTAGATCCCTAGAGGGTTCAGAAATTTATAAATAAACCCCTATAGTTTATAGATTTTACGTAAAGCACTTTTTAGCCTTGAAACTTGATCTAGATAATTCAGAAAAGTAAAAAAAAAAATCAAGGACTAATTTGAGTTAATTTGGAGGGTTTTATACAACATTAAGAGATTAAATAATCATTATATGTTCATATACTTGTAGAATCTGAAGTGATGTTAATGTTTTAATTAATATTCCTGTATTAGGAAATCCTAGTGACAACTAGAGACAATTCTTGGAGAGGCACCGAGATAGAGTTTGGTATCATTTGCTAATCTATAAGTGGTGAATGCATATCTCATAATTTATGATCGTAATTACCTTTAACAAATGCTATGACATCTCAATTGTGAAATCCTGAAAGTGGTTTATGATAGAAATGATTTTGGGACAATCTTTGTTGTCATTGGAGGTACAATTCATTTATTATTGATTTTATGATGTGAGACAGAGGGGGATTTAGGGTTTATGGTGAAATTTTAGTGAAATTGGGAAAGAACAAAAGAAAAAAAGAAAAATATGATCGCGGATCGCAACCCAGATCTTGGCTTCACCGCCTATGATTCAATTCAAGGAGATCCGAATCAATACCAAAGCAAATAGCTTATCAACATTTTCATAATAATAATAGTTAAATCTTAAAATTCACTACATGGCTATTATAGCCTACAATACATGCACTATATGTGTAATTATTGATAACATCAAATCTCAATCAAATCTACCCAAATAAACTCAATTAAATCCTAAATCTTGACCAAATCTACTAAAATCTGCAATCAACTAAAATCCTAAATTTGTCAAATCTGGACTGTTCGCTTTCCCATCATTCCCCCAGCTTGAAAGCATTCATTTTCTGGTGAATGCAGCGGTAATCAGCAAAGCAAGCA
The DNA here is from genome assembly GCA_038442645.1 of Agave tequilana. Classification (NCBI taxonomy): domain Eukaryota; kingdom Viridiplantae; phylum Streptophyta; class Magnoliopsida; order Asparagales; family Asparagaceae; genus Agave; species Agave tequilana. The sequence continues at coordinate 17,148 of JAVJIF010016741.1, read as the reverse complement.
CAACCAGATTGAACCATATCACACATCCTCAATCGAGCCAAGGTGGTGGTCGGGGAATCATCACCGATGCGTCATGATTGAACCAAGGTGGTGGAGGTAGAACTGGCTTCCGTGACAAATCTGCTTTAAAACATGGCAACTCGAGCAATGCACAGGTAACAAACAGAGGTGCATTCTCCTGGGTGAGAACCGAATCATCCATACTTCGCGCCATAAATATCCTGATCTCCTATGATTCTGTCTCATGTAGAAAGATTTACAAAGGATCGTACAAGACATGCAATCTCAGGGATACTGGAACCCTCACAGCTAGCAAAGTTGACAATCACTTCATGGTAAGCGTTGCTGAAAAATCTACAGGAGTCTCAATAAGAAGCTCTTCAACTTCTGTCACTTCCACTTCTGGCTCGGGCTCAGACTCATCAACAACTGCTGGCTTTGGTTCCTCAAGAACGTCAAGCTCGACAAGGACTGGAGGTTCTGGATCTGTGTCAATTTTGCATCCTGACTTTTTACATATCTCTCTAAGGCCTCCCGATGCTCAGTGCATATATTGGCAAATGATCGGCTCTCGAGCTCGGGCAACACTATGGTCTGCCTCATATGCATAAAAAAATGTGGAGCATACAGACTACGAAGATGATCTCGTAAGATAAACTAACACTAATTGTCGATATGGCTATCTTTTCACCACCAATAAGCATGTCCAACCAGCCTCATATGGGCATAATGGTACTTCTGCTCAGATGTCAGGGAGAAATAACTGAAGAATTTTTCAAGATTATTTTCTCACTTTTCATACCCATCATGAGAACTCAAAAATACAGGGAGCCGCATAAATATCCCATTTCACTTCCTTTTCATCACCATCAGTATATATGTATTTACCGTAGAAGTAAAAACATATATAGAAATTTTAGTACATAAGGTCTGAGGTTACCCAAGAATCTCAGCGGCTCGAACTGGACTCGAATAGGGCTGGAAATGTGGCCTGGAATGTTGATTTTCTATTGCAAGAACAGTACCGGCAACAAACACGGACTCGTGGAGATCGTATTTGCTGCTCAAGTGCCATGATATCTCTTCAGTGGCTCCGAGGCTCAGTCACGAACTAAACACTTCAGACATAACTCGAATCGGACTCGAATGAGCCTGAAACGGACTTTAGAATTGTGCTGCTGCTGTGAACCGAGTTAACTCAACAGAGTTAACTCAGATCTGACTTAGGGAGTTCCTGGCTCAGCGGTCTAGGTCAAAACCCGGTCTAATTCGATCGGGCCGACCCGATTCAAGTGAACCGGACTGGGCTAACTCAAGAGAACGGGTCGGAATGGGCCGGCTTGTGCTGGACTTGTGCTGGGCTGACTGGGTCTGGCCTGGTTGCACAGTAGCACAAGCGGGTCGGGTTGGTAGGGATAAATCGGGTTTGAATTATAAAACCCAAATCAGCACAAGTTAAAATCGAATCCAATTTAACCATTCATCCCTCTTCTCCTTCGATCAATAGCTAGCAAGGTTCTAAATATCGGATATCGGGATCGTATCGGATGGGGGTTTTTCATATCGGATATTGGATATCGGGGAGATATCGGGGATACGCACGCATATCGGGCGTGCATATCAGACACTATATATAATGAAATATTGATAACTAAAAGTTGGTTTAGAGTCATAGATATCATCTACCTAATAAAATTGATGTAATATGCTTGCAAAGACATAAAAAATAATGTACATTTGCACGCAGTCGTGCGATAAATAAGTTATTTCATATCGGGCGATATATCGGGCGATTTATCGGCCAATATCGGGCGATTTATCGGCCAATATTTCAAATATCAGCCGTTTTTTACTGCAAACGATATGATGAACGATTTTTTCATATCGTATCGGCAGCAGGCAAAAAAGGAGATATCGGACGATATCTCGGCCGACTCGGCCGATATTTAAAATAGGGAGGGCACGCAAGCCTTTCGCGTTGGCGGCGCTCGAGGATGAAGGCGATTGTCGTTCGATTTCCAATCTGGAGTGGTGATGAGGCCTGAGGTTCAGCGAAGGCGAGAGACTGGCGAGGGAGCTCCGGTGAGCCGTTGGTGGAGGCGTCAGAGGCCCGGTGGTTTCATTGTTGCTGTCATGGAGATCTCCTCAGCGGTTGAAGAACAGATGGCTTCGAAAAGACATCTGTAGTGATGGCAGTAGGGTCGCGCGTCTTAGATCTGGTGGCGATCACGTCAGAGGAGCTCAGAGGAGCAAAAGAGCTTTGATGATGTTAGGTGACGAATTTGGGGGACGAAGCTTGGGCAATGATGCCAGAGGGAGACGACGGAGGAGGTTGGCTACTCAAATTGATGTCGGGGCCTCTGATGATGCTGATCTGCTAGCGAAGAGTTGTCGAGGATTGAAGATGGCGGGGCATGGTAGTGTGCGATGATGATCGGCGATGGAGTGGCGGGGCGCTGATGCGAGATCTGGTGAATTCGTGGGCACGAGGTGGAATTGCAGAGGTAAGGCTTGATGTTGTGATGGTCCGGCAAGGTTGTTGTGGCGAGTGAGATCGAGATCTGAGCTTGGATGATGTTGTCAGAGATCGAGATCTGAGCTTGGCTCGGCGGCGAAGAGGTGGTGTAAGTCGGTGGAGTGGGTGCTGCGAGTTTTGGGGAATGATGGTGGTGATTGTGGAGGATTGGTGACGGATGATGATGAAGATGGGTTCTCAAGTGAGGGGGGAGGAGAGGAAGAAAAAAACAGTGCTGATTTTTTTTTTTTGGAGAAGGAAGATGAAAAGTAAAGGTTTGTAAATTTTGGAGATTTTTTAACTGAATTTTGGGGAAATTTTGCTACAGTGTGTTTTTTGGGAATAAATCAAGAATTGATTTAGATCTAGGGTTTTGGGAATTTTGTGGAGGGAAACAAAAATTTTGACTTTGTATAAATTGATGCGAGACAGAGGGAGATTTAGATTTTGTGGTGAGATTTTGGTGAAATTAGAGAAGAACAAAAGAAGAAAGGAAATATATGATCACAGATCACAACCCGGATCTTGACTTCACCGCCTATGATTCAATCCAAGGGAATCCGTATCAATACCAAAGCAAATAACTTATCAAAATTTTCATAATGATAATAGTTAAATCTCAAAGTCCAGTACATAACTATATATCGCCTACAATACATGCACTATACGTGCAATTATTGATAACATCAAATCTCAATCAAATCTACCCAAATAAACTAAATTAAATCCTAAATGTTGACCAAATCTACTAAAATCTGAAATCAACTAAATCCTAAATCTACCAAATCTGGACCGTTCGCTTTCCCCGTCATTTTGCCAATGTAGGCTTTATATACATGAATCATGTATTCCTTAATTTGATGATATGATACATGTTTTAGTACATGTTATAATTATACAAGGTGTACATCTGGAAACTAAGTAAATCACAGTCCAATGGATGGTAACTGCACAGTGATAGAAAGATCGCCAAATGTAGGCAGCATGTGCCAAGCAGATCACCACTGGAGGCAACTTGGTTTTGAGCCAGGTAGATCACCGTTGAGGCAACCTAGGACCAAACAGATCGTCGTTGTAGGGAGTCCGGTTGCCTTATAGGTCATTGGAGATGTTGATCCATTTGGAGGTGATGTTATTTAATTTCTATAAATAAAGTTAATATGAATATTATTGTTAGAATAGTTATTAGGCTATTAGTTATTGAGCTATTGGGCTTCTACCCAATAGACTCATACCAATCACTTTTATTATATATATGTATTGTCTCTCCTTTATTATCAATCAATTCCTCTTTAGGGTTTTCTATATATCTACATGGTATCACAGCAAAGTAAACCCTAACCTTAAAATCCATCATCTTTTTCTTCTTCCACATCTTTCAAGCATTGCCGCTATCACCTCCACACTCTCCAAACAACCCCGCCACCTCTAAAATAGTCTCACCACCTCCAAAACAGCCCCGCCACCATCTCCACATCCTCCAACAACCCCGCCACCGCCTTTTGCTCCAACAACTATCACAACCCTTCAAAAATTGAATTTTTAAATCTGATAGGGATTACTTGATGATCTACGAGACTCCTGTGGTGAGATCTGATCTGTCTACTGCTTAAAAATCAGATTTTTACTTCCGATCTGATCTTCTTAATAATCTACAAGGCTTCTTTGGTGAGATCTGCCATGTCTACTGCTTAAAAATCAAATTTTTACATCTAATCTGACTATTTTGATGCTCTACAAACCCTGTCTGGTGAGATCTGATCCGTTACTACTCAAAAATCAAATTTTTACATCTAATTTGGCTTCTTTAATGCTCTACGAGACTTCTCTGGTGAGATCTACTCTATTTACTGCTCAAAATCAAATTTTTACATCTGATCTAGCTTTTAAAGTTGTCTATACTACTATCTGGTAACTAAGTTACTTGTTTCTCGTCGTTAGTGGTTGTTTACTGCTTCTACTGGCTATCTTTCTGGTGATTCTATAACTGGCTGCGATGTCGGTTGTCTCAAGTACTTCATCCTCTCTTATTTCTCTATCTTAGCTCTCTGATGATACTGCTTATGTTCTCTCGAATACCGCCTCTGCACCTTCTGGTGTTCCTAGTGTTCAGATATAACAGAACAAGTATGAGAGGTTACGCCAACACGAGTTCTATCAAACAGGTCATTCATCAACTCACCCATCCTATTCAGGTATGAATGCTTATATTGTCTCTCCTCACAGACCTTGGATATTAGATTCAGGAGCCTCATCTCACATGACAGGTATTAAGAACAAATTCACCTCTTTACAACTTTTCACTCAATTTTCTTCTGTTAACATTACTGATGGTACACAATCTCCTGTCCTTGGTAATGGGGTAGTTTAGGCTACTCCATCCTTGAACCTTAAAAATGTGTTATATGTTTGTTATCCATCAGCCAGTTTACTAAACAACATAACTGCAGTATAACCTTTTTCCCTTCTTACTGTGTCTTTCAGGACCTGACAACTGGGAGGAGGATTGGTTCAGGTCATGAAAGAGGAGGCATGTACTATTTGGATAACGGAATGTCCCTACTGGCTTAATTGCAGGTCAGCCTGATCCTATTTTACTCTGGCACTAGCGTTTGGGTCATCCCTCATTGCAGAAACTTCGGTCAGTAATTTCTATTGAATCTTCTTTCTCTACACTTGGTTGTGCGTCTTGTGAGATGGGCAAGTATCATCGCGTCTCTTTTCCGAGTCGAGTCAATAATCGTAGTAGTTCTGCTTGAGGAAACTGGCATGTTAGGGTGCAAACCTACTAGCACTCCAATGGAAACAAATGTGAATTTATGGCATAATAATAGTCATCTACTTGATGACCCTACACAGTATAAAAGATTGATTGGGAAGTTGATCTACTTGACATTTACTATGTCTAATATAACTTTTGCAGTTGGAGTACTGAGTACGTTTATGCATCAGCCTAGAGAGATTCACTGGACAGCTGCTCTGAGAATTCTTGGTTGTATCAAAAGCTCTCCTGGAAAAAGTTTGTTGTACAAGAAACATATACATGTTCGTATTTTAGCTATTCTAACTCAGGATATGCTGGTGATAAGGGAGATAGGAAGTCACTACTTGCTATTGCACATTCCTTGGAGGAAATCTGGTGACATGGAGGAGCAACAAACAAGATGTTGTTTCTAGATCCAGTGTAGAGGCTGAGTATAGAGTCATGGCACATACTACTTGTGAAATGATGTGACTGAAAAATCTATTATTGGAGTTCGATTTTAGTCATCTTGGCTCTATGCCTATGTTTTATGATAATCAGTCTGCTATTTATATCAAAATCAAGAGTTTCATGAGAGGACTAAGCATATATAAGATGATTGTCATCTGGTCAGAGATGCATGGACCAAAAAGATGATTTTTCTCCCGTTTACTCTATCTTTAAAGCAATTGGCAAATCTACTTACCAAAGCAGCTTCTCCAAAGGTATTTTCTATCTTATGTAACAAGCTGGGCATGGTTGACATTTATGCTCCAACTTGAGGGGGAGTGTTAGAATAGTTATTGGGCTATTGGTTATTGAGCTATTGGGCTTCTACCCAATAGACCCATACCCATCACTTTTATTACATATATGTATTGTCTCTCCTTTATTATCAATCAATTCCTCTTTAGGGTTTTCTATTTATCTACAATTATCATATATTTCATATTAGTTACTTTCTCTAGAAAGATTGCTTATATCATATAGGATTGTGATTTCAAATGTAAAAACATGGTTTATTGCTTCTTCTCTATCAATCTACATTTTGCAATGGTATAGATTCGTTGACAAATTATTTGAATATACTTCATTCACTTACTTCATTCACTTACTGAGCGTGTGTAAGCTCATCCCAATTTATAATCATAATTTCATGTTAGTGTGGCTCAAGCTCTCAGTCAAGCTTACTTGGAAGTCTCAAATCAATGGAGATTTACCTACTTAATCCTTATTTAGTTTAAACTATTTTAACTCTGGTTGTAGTAATTGTTGTCTTGAAGACTTTATCTATATGAGAGTTGTAAGCTTATAAAACCTTGTGTATCAAAGTTTACTAGCTATGGGACTTATTTATGTTATAATTTGGATTTGAGACTTGATGATTGTCAACAATTTATATTGAATTACGATTCAAATCTTGGCAGATATCTTTAGTTTTATTTCTATAGGTTATATAAGTTAGGTCTTGCAGTCCTCCTGGATTGGAAGATTGAGACTGGCTAGCAACGCTCGATTTGGGGCGAGACACTGGTTGTTGGCTACCTAACGTAGCACTCCTTTATCCTAGCTTAGGACCGGCAGTAATAAGATAAAACATTAAGTGCAACACTAGGAGTTTTGACTTCAAATAAGATATAAAGAAAAAAATATGAAAAGAATGGTTAGAATCTTATATGCTACTTCTTTCAGTCAAAAGTTCATAAAAAACAAATATGGTTTTTTTCATTTGCTAAAGAAAGCATCAAAAGAATGTTCTCAAAATATTTTGAGCAAACGATGCAAGATACTTGATATTCCTCTCATGATTAGTGAGCAGTTGAAAAAATTCGAAGTCAAGAAGTTGGTGTCTCTTAATAGAAGTTAGTTGGGAGCTTGACAATACAACCAAACTAGATATCATGTATCAGTTGCTATCTCAATCATGCATGAAGCGAGTCAAATTCATTTTTGGGGCAGCAAGGAGTTTTGACGTACATACAAGGCAAAATTTCTTATAGGCTCATAAATGAGAGAGAGAGAGAGAGAGAGAGAGAGAGACATTGACTCAAAGTTGCTTGCAATTTGTGACAGCAATCGGGCGGATGTGTTGACAATATGAGAAGAACCACGGCTTATGCTTTTTCACTAGACTTTGGCATGATTGCATGGATGTCTAAGAAGCAATAAATGGTAGTATTGTCATTGGCCAACATGGGCGGATCAGGGGCGAACAGGGGCAACCCTTCCAATAGGGAAAGATTCCCATATAGTTTTTCTTTTTGAACCTAAAGGGAAAAAAAGAGAAAAAAAGAAAAGGCCTCCCATGCTTTTATACTTTTGTGCTGAGAGAAATGCACATAGTTTCTCCCTTATCTTCCATGCAAGATTGTTATATCAAGATAGCAAGAGAGTGTATACTAGAAATATCATGTCCCACAAAATTTCATATATCTTTGATGGCTACTAATTTACATCCAAGAATTCAATTATACCTGTCACATCTAATGCTAACTCTATCAGATACTGAGTTAGTTTCCGTATTCCAATTTGATCAATCTAAAGAAAACAGAAACTGAATGGACAAATTGATAAGCTCATAAAATAAAAGGGAAGAGCAAGTTGTCTCCAGTCCAGCAAAACATACAGAAATTGACGAGGACATGGTCTTTTCCGCTTTGAGTAAAACAGGTGGGTACACAAACGCCCGTGAGATTTAGTCATTCCATCCAAAAACTACAAAGTTACTCTATGAATGAGAGAAAGATTCACATGATAGGAGTTCTTTGTCTGTTATTCTTCAAGTTAAGAGGTAATTCCCTCCACGCACACGCATGCGCGGGGGTCAAGAAGTTTTCATGGTTTAATATTTTTTTATATGCCACCCCACCCCACACCCGGCACGGTTATGAAGTTTGGATAGTTTAAGATTTTTATTTGCATCCGCTGATGTGTTGGTTCAGTTAAAAAATTACAACTGTCATTTTAGATTACCTCAATTTAGCTTAAAAGTTCGCTTCAGCAAACTTTGTTGTTTAATTTAAATAATAGAACTAGATTTATGTTATTATTGACATTTTAATTTTGTAAACACATGACAAAATCTTAGATAAATCGGGCAACCTAAACAAAAATTAGAAAACAAGACCAAAGATGTAAGGAAACTGAAGCCGCATCACCTTCGGAAGAATTATGTGTGTGTATAGAGAGGGGGGGGAGAGAGACGTGTCATTCCGGAAGGATTCGAGGCCAAATTCTTCCCACTCAAGTACAACCCTACGACATCCGACTGCAAGATCCACTCCGTTGAAGTTGATCTACATTATTTCAAGTAACTAAAAACAAAAAATCATGTATTTTGAATAATTTTTGTCCATCCATCAAGTAGGCGCAAAATGGATGGCCGAAAATAGCATATTGCTTAGATCTACATCTTTAGACATATAAATTCTTGATCCGACCATTTCATCATGATCTAAACACTCCCTCACACACCAATGTTTGTTAGATTTCAAATATTCTACATCGTTAAACTTACCAACTCACTATTTCGTCCGTCCATTTTGCGCCTACTTGATGGATAGAGAAAAAATATTCAAAATACATGATTTTTGATTTTTTTTTTTTTTGTTACTTGAAATAATGTATATCAACTTCAACAGAGTGAATCTTGCATTTGGATGCCATAGGGTTGTATTTGTCTATTTGAGTGGGAAGGATTCGGCCTCGAATCCTTCCGGAATGACACAAGTCTCTCTCTCTCTCTCTCTCTCTCTCTCTCTCTCTCTCTCTCTCTCTCTCTATATATATATATATATATATATATATATATATATATATATATATATATATATATATATATATATATATATATATATGCACACACATATAGAAAGATAGACTTGTGTCATTCCGGAAGGATTCAATGATCCAGAACCGTTCTCAAATTATATATATATATATATATATATATATATATATATATATATATATATATATGCACACACATATAGAAAGATAGACTTGTGTCATTCCGGAAGGATTCGAGGCTGAATCCTTCCCACTCAAATATAACCCTACAACATTCGAATACAAGATCCATCCCGTTGAAGTTAATCTATATTATTTCAAGTATCTATAAACCAAAAATCAAGTATTTTAAATACTTTTTGCCCATGCATCAAGTAGGAAAAAAACGAACAGCCTAAATAGTGAGTTGGTTAGTTTAACGGTGTAGAATATTTGAAACCTAACAAAAACTGGTTTGTAGGGGTTTTTAAATGTTTAGATTATGATCAAATGGCCGGATCGAGAATTTGTATGTTTAAAAACATAGATCTAACCAACTCACTACTTTTGGCGTTCATTTTGCACCGCTTGATGGATGGGCAAAAAGTATTCAAAATACTTGATTTTTTATTTTTAATTACTTTAAGTGTGAACTCCTAAACCACCCATCCCATGGGTAATCTAAACTGTTCATCTTGATCTACACACTCTAATTAGGCTACCAATCAAAAGTCATGCGATCCAGACCCTTTTTACCCATGTATAAGTAGTTACCAAAAACTGATTTTATTAGCCGTAGAATAAAGATGTCATTTGATATATGGGTAAAAAAGTCGAAATCACATGGCTTTGATTGGTAGCCTAATTAAAGTGTGTAGATCAAGATGAACGGTTCGGATCATCCATAAGGGGGGTGGTTTGGGAGTTCGCACAAAGTGTTCGGTGAGCCCCGTGCTCACCGGAATATTTTCATATAATACATACATACATATATATATATATATATATATATATATATATATATATATATATATATATATATATATATACACACACACACACATATACTATATATGTGTGTGTGTGTGTGTGTGTGTATGTGTGTGTGTGTGTGTGTGTGTGTGTGTGTGTGTGTGTGTGTGTATATATATATATATATATATATATAATATAAACTATGTTGCTGCCACCCTCTAAGAAAAATTCCAGTTCCACCCTACTGGCCCAGGCCAAATGAGTTGGCATATCATTGTCTACTTCATAAACAATTTGCCTAGAGGGATCTTGGAAGATTTTGGTTAGAAACAAGAAGCAAATCTGATATTTTGACTAGTGTGCCATTACCATGAAAAAGAATCTAATCTATCATATCACACCAAGCACATAGCAATCAAGCATCATTTCATTAGAAAAGTGATCAAAAGAGGAGAACTAAATGCAGAAAAGATTTAGAGAGATCGGCAGTCTGCAAGGCTTCTAGAATCTGGAATAAATTGGTATGAAGGAACTTCCGACTCCTACTGTTATACGTTGGATTGGACAATACGTCAGAATAGAAAATATAGATTCTTTAGACGTGCATAAACTAGTGTGCAAGGTAACATAAACTTTTCTATAAACATAAAATGCTGGGAATGCCAGGCAGACATTAGAAAACAAGTGGGGATGGCACGCTATTCCCCACTGAAAATAGACAGCTAGCTGATTATTGAGAACACAGAGCAGAACAGCTTTCATACCAGGAATTATAGCAGCACTGTGCAGTTCTGTTTTGCTGACCACAAACTATGAAGACAAGTGTCACGAGCCCATGGGGAAGGCTCTCAAGAACGTTCAGTAATGTAATTTGATAGGAACTCTCAAGTATGTGCTGTGTTCAGTACTCAGTATGGAGAATATTGGGACCAAATTTTTAGTTTGTTAAATCTAATTAATCAAAAAAAAAAAACACAAAGGTTTGTGATTTTGATTTAATCTTATGGAAAAAAAAATCAATTGTTAAATATTGGTATAGTAACGATAAGCTTAAAACTATGTGATCCATGTGAGATATTCACCAATGTAGCACGGACACTCCTCTCATCAAGTTGTGACGTGTCGGACACGCGTGTCGGACACACATATCTTGCGTATTTTAAGAATTTTTCACTTGTCAGCATGTCGTGTCCATATTGGTATGGCCGTGTCCGTGCAACACAGATCCTCACAAGCTTATAATTTGGTGGACTGTTGTATAAATGTATTTGTCATACCCCAACCTTGCACTCATTTCTTCAACAACATTCTTTGACTGAACAAAAAGCTACTCATGTACCATCCCCTCATGTTGTTTCTTCCAGGACAGGAGTATGCTTACATGAAAACCATTGGACAATTAAAGGACCATAAAGTTACATGAAGATTTAAATATCATCATGCAGGTTCCTCAAACCAAATGATTAGTGGAAGTGCTCACCTGTGAGGCAGTGAGCAAGCTTTCTCTGGCGTCATGTATAGCAAATCAAAGTTACCATTCTCAGCCTCAGGTTGAACAGCTTTATCAGTTTGAGTACTTCCTAGATATTCAGCTCTTATACCCGTTGTTTTAAACTCATGACCTGTGTAATTAATAATCTCAATTGAATATATAGTACATATTGTGAAAAGACATAAAAGCAAGACTACAGTACCTGATCTTGCATTAAGGCTAACAGAGGACTTATGACAACACCAGTCTTTCCTCTAACCAGAGGAGGAACCTGATAACTAGAAGATACAAACAAAAAGTAAGAACAATATTATAATGCCCATCATCAAAGAAAACAGAGAAATAACATTACAAATAACAAAAATGGCAACACGCAAAAAGTCAAGGATGATTATCCATATACATATAGGTGCAGCGTAAGTTATTACCATCCTATAAAATATAATATATTCTGGCTACAGTTCCCATTAAAGGCAAGAAGTGCATAGGTTGAGTCATGAGCACCTATTCCTTTGAAATGAAACATGAACAGCTTTGACAGACACGCAGACTTGATGAGGCAGGTGCACATGCACACAAGTATGAGCACAGACAGGCATAACACATACGCACACAAAAATATATCGAACTGTTAGGAAAATATATATACATGTAAGGGGCTTCATGTAATTTTTTTATACTAGAAAATCTGTGCACGACGTTAACATGCCAAATATATGGTACCGATAAGCATTCATGGATATGCAATATAAATACATGCATATATAAATGAACAGTATTTGTTCAGGTATTTTAGTTTCTACTGTATTTTCGCTTTGCCATTTGCTTCTATCAAGAATAGAACCTGCCATCAATGCAGGATTTGTATAATTGCTTATGTAATATATGTCAAAAGTTCTAAGATTTTGGCTAAGGTCAACCCTGGCCTAAAGTGAAGTGCTCTAGGCACTTAATTATTTGAATTCTGCTTCAACCATTACAAAGGAATGATTAGGCATTCACTAAACTTTTGTAAATTTCAGAAAAAACAGAAGAAATAAGCCATTAAATATTAAAAAATAGGGAAATATCTATAAAAAGAGTATAGTACCACAATTTCAAAAGTAAACTAAATGTAAAGCGGATCTATCAAAATATTATCAGTTATAGAATATCTAGCATCTAGTCATGAAAATTGGCTGTTTGGTTGTTTGGTTGCCCATACAACATGACACACTTAATACCACATGACATACTGGGCTGTTTGGTTGCACATGAGTGTTCAGAAAGAAGGGATTCATTAATATCAGTGCAGGTTTTTCAAATAAATGGGGATTCAATTTTCAGGTTTATAGACAGTTACCTAAAATAGTTTTCCCAGAATGCAGTTACAATATTTCTATAAAACCTGCAAGGTTTTTTGGTGACAATGAGTTCTTAATAAACTAGCCTAAAAAATCCACCAATGATAAAAACATAAGCTGTTATCTGAAATAAAGTACATCCAATCTTTTGTGTTAGGAAAGAAGGATTGGCTTAGTCGAGACAACTATACCTATTTAAGTCAAGGCTTCATGTTCATCAGAAACCTCGTTCAGCATGTATTGTTACCTCTCAAACCCATCTGTGCATATTGTATTGATACCTAGTAACGCCTAAGGTAACCTATTTCACAACAAGAAGAACGAGAACAACTAAAGAAACATATTTCGCAACAACAATCACGAGATCAAACAACCTCCTACTATTGGTAATAGGTAAAGGCAAAAGCCCCCAGCTATGTATTCGTGATTAGATAATTGATAGTTTAAGATACCATTTGGAGTCAAAACTTCACTTTTGATTGAAGACAATGGCTGACACGGGAATTTGTTGAGTCTAAACTACTGAAAAAAGTTTGGGCTTTGTGGACTAATAATGTCTCTGTAGCCTGATTCTAGGACTTTTAGCTCATCATTGTGCAAAATTAAAATGTAGATGCCATAGCTAATAAGACTCATTGTTGTAGTGCTGGAAGAATAAGAAGTTGGGGAAAACGGTGGAAAGTACAAAGTGTTTGTTAGTAAATTGAAAGTTACTTGGAAATAAATTGCTTACGACATAATATTTTCCTCATTTCAACACAGACAAGAAATAAGTTTAAACGAAAAAATATGTAACTTGATTACTCTTGCCTAGTCTCTTTATGTGAGATGAGGATATCCACCACAAAACTCCACAGACTGCAACTATGCCATTATGCCTCCTACCTAGCAAAAGCTCCCCAATATGCATCTCTTCCTCTCCTTCTCTCCCAGTTAGCTATGACCCAGATCCTCTCAAGTAGAAATATGGATGGGCAATGAACTTCATGCTTGATACTCTTAGCTAGATTTATTAGATTTGTGATATGCTTTGGTTTGTTGTATGAGTTCCGAACCATGGAATGTTGCTTTAAAAGATAGATGGTACAATGGGAAGCTGCTTAACTGGAGCAGTACTTTGGTCATGGTACACTTGGAGTATTCTCTAGGGTCATTTGGATGATTATGCATGTATTATTTATGTGCATATAGACAAATAAGAGATATACATATATATTTAAAGACAATAGAAACTTTCATCTTTGAATACATATAGCAAGTGTTGATTTGAAATTTGTTTAGAAAATAAAAAGCAAACTACTTTAATTCAAATATGATCATAGTTCTAGTTACATTAAATAATCACAGTTCAACGTCCAAACATTAAATCCATACTATGTCTCAAAAACCAGGAATTCTAGTATTAAACACATCAAAAAGAATTTGTTGAATCAACAAGTTACCAGTGCTCTTCTTTTATTCTCGGGTGTCCAGTTTGGCAATTAGGATTGAGAACAGCCAACAAATCAGAATAAAAATCTGGCTCGCAATTCGAGGGATTATGAAGTGAATTAGGTAAAATTGCTCTCCACTCATCTTAGGATAAGGATCTCCAACACATGCTCAATAAATCATGATCACTCCGTAGTTCCTCTTTTGCCTATCAAATGTTACCTCATCTTTCATCTCTTCCTACTGCCCTTCAACTAGGTAACTGCCGAGATCATCTCAAGTAGAGCTATACATATAGGCAACCAACATCATTCCTATCTCTCCCCAAATCATCCCATCACCTTCTTTCCACATCCACAACTCCAAAAAGTAAAAAAGAGCTTTATGGTCATAACGCGGAATAAGATCAAGAGCTACCATCTTTAACAAAAACTGATTTATAGTTGAACCAGAATCCAATTAGCATGACAGATTTAAATTAGGGTCTCAAATGAATGGTGAGCTTTGGTTAAGTTCCTTCATCTACAAATTTTTTAACAAAATCCATATATAAGACTTTGTAACAAAAGTGCTCTTTTCCAAAAATTAGTGATCAAATCCAAAATCAAGATTAAATATAACGAACAGCAAATTAATGGGACACGAATGAGAAGGATTATTAAGATTACCATAAAGATTTCCCGCTTCCAGTAGCCATGACGGCGAGACAATCTCTCCATCTAACACTGCGTCGATGATCTCCTTCTGGTAAGGCCGGAACTGGGAGTACCCAAAATATTTCTGGATCGAACAAAAAAAGAAAACATTAAGAACAAAAGGAGAGTGAGGGGGGAAATCGAATCTTTGAGAATCTAGGGTTTTCGTTTTGTTTCGGTGACATCAAAATCGTAATCGCTAATGATTATTACCTTCAACGCTTGCTCCATTAGGTTTTTTCTTCGCGAGGAGGGGGAGAGAGGGAGAAAGGGGGGGAAGGCTTAGGGGTTTGGCCTTGAAATGGGCGTAACAGAGCGGGGGGTTTCCCGCCCTCCTCGAGTTGTCTTATTAATGGGGGTGTGAATTGGGCCGTACCAGATCGGGCCTGCGGACGGCGGCCCGTTCGGCCGACAGGCGGGCGGCCCGATCTGGGTTTTAAATATGTAACCCGGGCATGGCCAAGGCCCCGGGACCCGCCCGAGCCGACCCGCTATTTATTAAAAAAAATTTAAAAAGCTCTAAAAAAAATTTTAAAATTTAAAAAGAATCTTAAAAAAATTTCAAAAATTACTTATTCGAGTTGTGATAAAATTAGTAAAGAATATTATAAGGTGTGGAATGAAAATATATATATTTTATTAATGATCCAATAAAATGAATAATTGATACAAATATAATTGAAGTATGAATCAATTTTTTAATTTATCATTAATACATAAAAAAATTACAAGTCTTCATTCTTCATACAATTTATCAATCATAAATAAAAAATTACATGTCTTCATTCATCTTCTGGGGAGCATTTTGGTGAATATTCGATGAGATCGATCAATTATTTTATTTTGACTTATCTTTTTTGCATCCAGCCAATCCTTCCCGCATATAGTTATCTCGATTGCAAGGGGTTCCTCGTATCAGTCAGTACTTGACCACCTGTACTAAAAGAAGACTCCGAAGCTACTGTAGTGTCGGAGAAGTTAGTAAATCACGTATCATGATGGAAAGCACAAGATAAGTTGATGCATGTGATTTTCACAATGTCAGAATATTAAAATTTCAAATCCTAAGTCTTAATCGATCTCAAAAGTCACAGCACGTTGTATATAATAATGAAGTTCATTTAAAGAGTCAGAAGTTTTAGATTTTTTGGAAGTTGATAGAAGACCAGAAAATAATGAACTTCTACTACTAGAGGTTGAAAAACTTTGAGATCAAAAAGATTGTTTATTTCCGTAAGTAGTTTCATAAAAATCATATAACTTATTATAGAAGAATCAGTATCTGCCCACATTAGAGCAGAACTATCATCATAATCCATCCTTTCATAAAAAATTTCAAGTAAAAATTTACATCCATTAAATTTAATCCTAAAATCCATAATAGCAGAAAAAAAATAAAAAGAAATTCTTTAAAATATTTATTAAATTTTTCTCCATGGGAGCAATAATATCTCTTATAAAATCAATATTTCTACATTCAGAAAATATTTCACTTATTTCAGTTAACTCATAAAATATTATACTTATCGTTGGGTAATAAATACCAAAAAATAATTTTGTTATTCTTTTAAATCTTTTTAAAAATTCACAAATTCATTCACAAATTGTCATTCCTCATCAGAAATAAAATAGTTAGGCAATTCTACAGTAATAAACCTATTATTGCCTTCTTATAAGGAAATCGCTTTACTCAATATATTATGTGTTGAGTTCCAACGAGTTCTTACATCT
The DNA here is from genome assembly GCA_038442645.1 of Agave tequilana. Taxonomy (NCBI): domain Eukaryota; kingdom Viridiplantae; phylum Streptophyta; class Magnoliopsida; order Asparagales; family Asparagaceae; genus Agave; species Agave tequilana. The sequence goes on along the minus strand of JAVJIF010016741.1, from coordinate 455 downwards.
TGAGGTAATCTTCTAGCAGGTAACCTAAGCCTGAATAAATTTGTCTGAAGGTTTGACTTCTTTGACCGTTATGTTTAATAAATATAATAATATCTCTTAATTTTTGAATATAATTATTAATTATTTTCAAACCATCTTGTACATAGAAGCTAATAATATGACAAACGCATTGAATATGAAAAAATAATTTTTTAAAATCTCAATTACTGCAGTATTTTCGCTAACATTATCAAATGACACAGTAAAATTTTAGAATCAATTTTATATTCTCTAGCAACACGCTTTATAATTTTACTAAGATTTAAAGCATTACGAGGATTAGGAAACTTTTTAAAACCGATAATTTTTTTATTTAAAACCCAATCAGAATCAATAAAATTGTTGGCCCAAAGGCCATTATCCCGGTATTTTGATGATAGCAAAAGTATTTAGTTATGTATTTAATAATCTTGTTT
>JAVJIF010016740.1:0-82798 GCA_038442645.1 Agave tequilana | reverse complement strand
TATATGAGCAATGGACTAGTTGAACTTTACCTGATTCTTTTTTAGCAAATTTATAATTTTTTTCATTGCATTCTGTGAGTGTTATGACATTTAGAACATTACAATCACCCTTAAATTCTCAATATTTGTGTGCGAGTGTGTGTGTGGACTGCTCCTTCAAGGAAGATTGACATCAAACTTACCATTTTGATTTAGGTGATTGGACATCCAATTAAAAATTCATTTTGTGAAGATCATCTACATTATTTGAAGTGTCTACAAAGTACAAACCAAAATATAGACTATTTTAAGTTTTCTCATCCATCCACTAAATAGTCACAAAAAGGAAAAATAGTGAGTTATTAAGTTTTACGGTTCAGAATGTTTCAAACACAACAAAATTTATTTTTTAAGAGCTTTAAAGTGCTTAGATCATAATCCGAATGTTGCATTTTCAATTTGTATTTTCCAAACTATAGATCAACAAAAACTTTACTTTTAATCGTCAATTTTTAGGCCACTTGATGAACAATAAGAAATCATAAAACTATTTAATTTTTTTTGTTTTAGATCTTGTTGAATGGTTTGGATTTTCAATTTTAGTTGCATAATATATATTTCTTGACGTGATAGGATCCTAGTCAAACTATATATATATATATATATATATATATATATATATATATATATATATATATATATATATATAGAGAGAGAGAGAGAGAGAGAGAGATAGACTTGTGTCATTCCAGAAGGATTAGAGGTTGAATCCTTCCCACTCAAACACAACCCTACTGACATCTGCATGCAAGATCCATTCCGTTAAAGTTGATCTACATTATTTCGAGTAATAAAAAGCAAAAATCATGTATTTTGAATACTTTTTGCTCATCCATCAAGCAGACACAAATGAACAGACGAAAATAGCATATTGCTTAGATTTATGTCTTTAAACATACAAATTCTCAATCCGACTATTTCATCATGATCTAAACACTTAAAAACCTTCACAAACTAATTTTGTTAGATTTCAAATATTCTACACCGTTTAAAACTAACCAACTCACTATTCCGGCCGTCCATTTTGTGCCTACTTGATGGATGGTATGATTTTTGGCTTTTAATTACTTAAAATAATGTAGATCAAATTCAACAGAGAGATTCTTGTATTCAAATGTTGCAGGGTTGTATTTGAGTAGGAAAGATTCGGTCTCGAATTCTTCTGAAATGACACAAGTTTATATATATAGAGAGAGAGATATAGACTTGTGCAGTTCCGGAAGGAATCGAGCTCGAATCCTTCCCACTCAAATACCAACATCCGATATTCAAATACAAGATTCACTCTGTTAAAGTTAATCTATATTATTTAAAGTAACTAAAATTAAAAATTAATTGTTTTGAATACTTTTTGCTCATCCATCAAGCGGCGCAAAATGGACGACTGAAAGTAGTGAGTTATTTAGAAATATGTCTTTAGACATACAAATTCTCAATCCAGCCATTTGATCATGATTTAAACATGTAAAAACCTTAAAAATCAACTTTTGTTAGGTTTCAAATGTTCTACACCGTTAAACTAACCAACTCACTATTTAGGTCATTCGTTTTCCTCTACTTGATGCATCGGCAAAAAGTATTTAAATACTTAATTTTTGATTTATAGATACTTGAAATAATATATATCAAATTCAACGGAATGGATCTTGTATTCGGATGATGGATGGTTATATTTGAGTGGAAAGGATTCGATCTCGAATCCTTTCGAAACTACAAGTCAGTCAGTCTATATATATATATATATATATATATATATATATATATATATATATATAATATATATATATATTGTGTGTGAGAGAGAGAGAGACTTGTATCTTTCCAAAAGGATTTGACACTGAATCCTTTCCACTCAAATTCAACCATCTGATATTCGAATATAAGATCCACTCTGTAGAAGTTGATCTATATTATTTTAAGTATTTATAAATTAAAAATCAAGTGTTTTGAATACTTTTTGTTCATGCATCAAGTAGGAAAAAAACGGACTGCCTAAATAGTAAGTTGGTTAGTTTAACGGTGCAGAACATTTGAAACCTAAGAAAAATTAGTTTGTAGGGGTTTTTAAATGTTTAGATCATAATGAAATGATCGGATCGAGAATTTGTATGTCTAAAAACATAGATCTAACCAACTCACTACTTTCGGCCGTCCATTTTGCGCCGCTTGATGGATGGGCAAAAAGTATTCAAAACACTTGATTTTTGGTTTATAAATAATTGAAATAATATAAATCAAATTCAACGGAGTGGAACTTGTATTCGAATGTTGGAGGGTTGAATTTGAGTGGGAAGGATTCGGGGTCAAATCCTTTTTGAAGGACTCAAGTCTCTCTATCTCTCTCGCTATATATATATATATATATATATATATATATATATATATATAACGTGAATTGATCGCATAGCCGGCTGTGGCGACCGATGAAGTTTATGTTTTTTTCTGATTTCTTTTGAGGTGGGTATCATGACATTTAATTATGACACAGTTCTCTTTCTCCTGATTCCCCCCTTCATATCCTGACCACATACATCCAACCCCCACTTCCCCGCCTCTTTTTACTTTTGATTGGAACCCACGTAATTGGTAGTTCACTTGATGTGTTGTGTGGTGTTTGGAGTGTCTTACAAACCATGGGCCCACCATAATCAAAATAACAAATTTGTTTTTAAGGAAATCCTCTTCCCTCCTCAACAAGTCATATGACTCGTATCTGTTTTAACTTTACAAACGAGCCATTATAATAAAAGTTAAATTTCTTAGCACATATAAAAGGTTATTTAATTTTACATTAAAGTTCGATTACTTATATATGTTGCCCAAAAGCTCAATCACTCTTTATTTTTATGATTCTAAAACTCATGCAATTTGGTAGTACTAATAAAGTTCAAGTTTCTTAAGTACACAGGTTTTCAAGAATAAGATGTTTAGCTTCAAAAGGAGACTTTGAAGTATTCAAGTCGATTCAAGAATTGGACTTAAGCTTAAGAAGACAAATTTGAAGAAGTCCACTTGAAGATCTTGGATATTGAGTCTACTCTTGAAACATATGTAAGATGTTTAGTTTTGTTAAAGTTTAGTGTAGAGAAATGATGCTCAAGAGAACACACACAAAAGTTATCAAATAAATTTCATATTTTTTAGATTATGATTTTTGTGTTTTTTATTTGAGAAATCAAGTTTAAACATGAATGCAAATATTGTTCATATTAAAATGTTTAAGATGTGTTTGGATTTTTAAACATACAAATTTTTAATCAAAATATATTTAAAATACTAATTTTATGATTTTGCAAAATAATTTTAAAAATAAAAAAAATTGTCCAATGTATCAAGACACTCGACAGCAGAGCAGAGTTGTCAACTGCTGATACATGATGCACATGCTGAGCATGTCTCAGCTATCGATAGCTCTTAATAGCTGTTAACAGGGGACTCAACAGAGACTGAGCATGTACTCAGCCTATCGACAACTGAGGCTTGTTGTCGACAGGTGAGTCGACATAGACTGAAACTGTCTCAGTTTGTCGACAGCCAATCCTAGCTGTCGACAGTACTTATGCTGATTTTGAAAAATATGACTGTTAAGCATTGGTTATTGACCGGCATAAATTTGTGTTGACAGTAGGTAGTCAACTTGCATATTTTGTCTCTCAACGGCTATTTTTTGTGTAAACCTATCCAGATTCAAATCTAATATTTATTCCACGTTTTTAATATATTTTTCATTGCTGGATTTACTAAGTATTGGTCTCTATCCTCCTATATATAGGAGAAATTAGAGATGCTTTTGTACGAAGAAATTAAGAAAAAATAAAGTTTGCAAAAAGTTTTCAAGTGTTCAATCTCTTGTGAAAAAGTTTATGTGTTATTCATTTAAATTTCTCTCAGTTTCTCTCACATTTTTCTTGAGTTATCAATTCCTTACTTTAAGCTATAGGAAAGGTGTAATAAAGAGTGTTTGTGATCTTGTGAAGATCATCATTGTACGCTTTGTTCTTTGAAGGTTCCCCTTGGAAGGAGGGTAGTGAGTAGAGTTGCGGCTCCGGATCTTGCAGGATCTAGTTTAAGTTGTAATCAAGATTGATTATAGTAGAATCATTCATTGTGGTGATGACGATGACGTAGAGCAAGTGACTCGAATCTCGATAACAATTCCTTGTATTTGCGATTGACTATCTCGTTTGATCTCTCTAACTCTCTCTTTTATTGTTCTTACATTATTATACTTGTTTATTTATTATTCTTGCAAGATTATTTATTTTGAACTCTTTTATATCAAGAAAGTAATTGTGCAGCTCAACTCTTATTTTAAGAGAAAACATGAGGAGAAGTTCAGAACTCTTCATCGGGTATACGGCTTCATTTCTTGATTATTGAATTGGATTAGTTTTAGTAATTTATAATTGTTTTAATTTTCACATTTTATTAGCACATCACCTATTCACTATCCCCCTAGGTGATTTCAATATATACTATATAATTTCACTCTACTAACTTATATATACAATTATATTTATAAATTTAATTTGTTTTATTTGTAAATATAATTTTCTAAAATATCAACAATTTCCCCCATTAGATTATTAATTTTGCACCTACAGCTCCTTGCTTTAAAATTGAAAGTTATATTTTTAAATGTATCACGTTATTTGTTAGAGAATTATGTCAATTTGCTATGTGTAAACATAATATTAATTTCATATTATCTTTTTTGTCTTTTACATGCTTAATATAGTGTGTTAGCATACTTCACGTGATTTACACATGTGGATGAAAAAAACATGACTTTTAAATTTAATGATTGATAATTGATATTACAGAATGCATGTAGTGACAATAATGTCATTTGCAATTAAATAAAATTAAAGAATTAATAATGATAAAAACACCATCATCCTTTAATACACACACTTTTATATTACAAATTGCATAATCAAAATATAAAATTTCATATAAGTTTTACTTTCACGGGTATTTGCATGTGCCCAAAAATCTAGTATATATAATGCTTGATATGGACACCCGATCCTGATCTCGCATCCCAGCTAATATCGTCTGCATCAGTATGCCTCAAAGTGTAGCTGAAACTCATACTTCAAACATCCAAGAAAATCGTAATGGCTCTCTATCACTTTACAAAGAGAGTATTGAATCATTATATAGATTCCATCTATCAAATTTGGCCATGTTGGAGAATTAATTAATTTACATGAAAACTTTAGAAGCATAATTTATTGTTTTGGGGATTTGAGTAAAATACTTAATGTTTGATGTGTCATTCTTCAATTATGCTTTGTTCGGTTGGTTCCAATAGTTGTTAAGCTAAAAGATGGACGTCAATAGGGCTTACTGAAAGAAAAGGATTCATGTAGCCAACACCCCCCCACCACCAACCCACCCACCACACACACACACACACACCCGGCAAATAAACAAATAAATAAGGGAAAAGGCTTTGTTGTTGTCTCATTCCCAAGAATGAGTCCAATGCTTCCTGTGTTCACAGAACTTCTGACATTTCATGCCTACTGGGTAAACATGTTTACACAATGGTTCAGTTTTGAAAAAACTAGTTGAAACTCAACCACGCATACTAATTTTAGAAGAATTTCACACCAATGTTCCTACAATTTAATTTCTTTTTGTTACTTTCCAGCTATTTACTTCCTTCAAGTTTATGCTCGTTTAGCCATTAGAATACTAGGTTGTGACCATTGGCTCACCATGCTATAGATTTCATTACCATTTGAGTTTTTTTGTTAAACTAAATTCCAAATCCATGACTGAGAAAAAGTTGTGTATGAGATCTTCCATGGATTATGTGCATCTTTAATCCATGTCTTGTTGGATTCTAACTTTACATACTCTTTTCTTCTACTATTGTAATTTTTCAGAAGAGACTAGACTATCCATCCTTCCAGTCCACATGGCCAGATATCTTTCTGACTCTCTCTTTCATAATTCTATTTTTATTCCTCAACTGTACATACTGTTTTCTTATTTTGTTACTAGTCTGTACGGATTCCTTCATTGATTGTAACCCACATCCACAGGTCATTCTATCATATAATTCTCATTCTTCAATTTCTATTACGTAGATTTATTTCACCATTAATCACCCCAGTTCATGTAGCCAGGTTAAATTTCCCTCCCTAAATTCTCCTAATATCTCTTAAATATGATGATAAAGTTCCAATATATCTTCGTGCGCTATTTCAAAAATACACATTAGTATCATGGTTCAAAGACTCTGCCGAGTCGGAGACGAGTCGGCCGAGTCGTATCCGTCTCGGCCCACTCCGAGACGAGTCCGAGTCACGAGTCGGTCGACTCAACTCAGAGGAGACTGACTAGGCCGAGAATCGAAATTGACTTGGTCGATTCGACATTATGATGATAATTTTGTGACTCATCGCAATTCAATGTGGAAATAACTACATTAGCATGTATTTATGAATACAGTTTGTTTAATTTACTATATTGTGCATGTATTTTGATATGCTTCTACCGACGACGCGTGTATTTATACTTTCACTTTATGTTTAGTGTGCTAGGTGATATATTTGGACATGTGATACATGAATGTGGATGTCTACATTTTTTTAAGATTTATCGTGATTTTTTCAAAATTTTTTAGCTTTCTATGTAGCGTTTTGCGCGTATCGCCCGATACCGATCCGAGTCACCGAGACCGATCCGTCTCAGTGCCCACCGAGTCGGCGGCCGAGACCGCGACTGTGAACCATGATTAGTATACTCTGATAGAACTCATTCCATATTTAATATCTTCTTACTTCAAGTGCACTGCATGTGCTGGTTTCGCTTGAAAAATTAGAAAATGCAGTTTCACTGCAAAAGCACTTCAAAATTCAAGTGTGAACTTAATGGTATAAATAAGATGAATACCTCCACCGGATTGTTATGGAACTGTGAGTCAATGTCATAAACCTGGAACCTGTGACAAAATGTATCTGTTCAGAATATATGACTACCTGGAAGCACAAAAGGGAAAAACTGGACTGTTTTCCAAGTAATAATATGGCATAAAAAGTTACTGAGATAAGTAAAAATAAAAGTAGTTTCATTTGAGAAATCGCTGAAGCTTACACCATAGGCTGCACAACCTCAAATTGGTAATTAACTACAAACTTGGCAATCCATACAGGATTCAATGAATTTAATACTACTTCAGTGCGACCAATTTCTTCAAGCGTTCCATCTCTTCTTTTTGCATAAACAACAGTCATGGGATCGCTCTACAAAGAAAGATGAATATATTAAGATCACATGCTAAATTTATTTGCCGCGGTTAAAATCCCACCATAGAGCATGACCAAAGCAATGGAAATACTTTCATACATGTAAGAGTTTGAAAACAAGAAGTGCTATATAGCAATAATAAGAGTTGTAGTTTTTTAAAGCAATATACATGTAAAGAGGACCTTATATCAAGTCTAAATTATCATATAAATTTCAATGAAAATGCAGTAAGATGCCATGGAGACATTATTCTGAGGGTAATAAAGAGAATAGACTATGAAGGATTAGAATTCACCTACTTATGGACAAGATAGTGAATATAAAATGAAACAATACAATCAACGGTCATGTAAAGATCTTTAGCTTTTGAATTATACTTATATATGTAATGGTGGAAATTATTGAATTATAAACTACATAAGTTGGCAACAATATAAGCTTCAGGATGAGGAAGTAACATACCTTTGAGAGCATATCTCGATCGCGCAAGTTAGAAGCAGATAATGACAACTGCTACACATTGTGGTGGAACTCAAGTCAATAAATTATCAGAAATTTTAAAACAATCATTTTTTGAGTATAGACGTTGCTTGTAAAGTATATGCATGTCAAAAAGGCACTCCAGCTGATAAACACTTAAAGCATGAAACCTGAAACCATTTTCAGTACAGGTGCTAATATTGCTTATTGTTAAAGTATAAGCACAATTTTAAAAAAAGGTGGGCAAAGTGCAAAATAATACCTTCAAATTGGCAGCTCTTTCAACTATATACCTTGTATAATTTTGTCTTCCAAATTAATACCCGTTACACAGTGTTTGCTAACGGGGTCAGTTATGTTTTGGACATTTATGCCCTTGAGTGGTATTTTACTTGTTTTGACTCTCTTATTTCTGTGGGTTGTTACCTAGGGCTGTGGAGAAGGGGAAAGATTGGATTTGTGATGTGGAGGAGCATATCGTGACAGCGGCATCATCGGCGTGCAAGAGATTGAGCAATTCGCAGGTACCGTAGAGTCATTTAGTTGCCGGCAGCTCCAGATCTAACACCGGAGCTTGTCGCGCGGACACCTTCATGGTAATTGCAAATCCGCACATCGACCCAGTCACACTCCATCCACTGTTTTGCTTGGAGATCAACTGCAACCCTATCACCTATCCTAACACAACTCCCTGAGCTAGACATTGTAAGAAGTCTGCAAAGAAACAATCCAACAACAATTTTAAGTTTTTCAGAGTGAATTTGGATTAGGTGAGAGTGGGTTCAATTACAAAGACAATAACCATTACAAAGACAAAGAAATGGTTAATATTTACTAATTAGGTCTGCACCTCCAGCCTTTCTCCAACTTGGAGTGGATTTGGATTAGGGGATAGGTTCAATTAAGTGTAGAAGAGTGGAAGAAGAAAAGAGTTTGGGGGAGGAAATAAAAAAGGACAGAAAATTTCAGAATAGCTTGTTAGTATTTTGAGGGTATTTCAAAATTAAGCAAAGTTCTTTTAGTCCCACATTGGATAGGAAAAAAACTCTTTAGTGTTTATATATGGAGTCTCTTTCATGATGGGTTGTGTGGGCTAGAAACTAGGGGGTGCTCGCGGCACACAAGCCATTGAGGCCCAATGAAGGAAATTGTGTTACCGGATCCAGAAAACCTTAATGCGCATGTGCACCCGCATCGCACGCGCAGGGGGGGCGCAAATCCGAGTTTCAGAGCCTCGCGAGTGTGCCGGAATAGGCTAAGTTTTGCCAATTTTATTTTTGGATTTAAAAATAAAATAAAATCTTTTCAAATCATGTCATAATATTTCGGTCAGAGATAGCTGTTGAGATTCGTATTTCCATGTCCTGTCACGTCAGCTCTTTATCCAAGTTCTGCAGTGACACTTTTCAAGGTAATTTGTTTCTCTACACAAGGAAAGATTTTTCCTCTGTCCAAGGATTGTTTCTCTGCCCAAGGATTTTCTAATGATGTAAAACTCTCTTTATAAAGGATTTATTCCCTGCTCTCAAGAACAGAACTCAACCATCTTCTTACTCTCTGAAAATTCTTAAACTCTTCAGTTCTTCCCTGCATCTCTAGAGGAAACAAAAACCGAGCTGTTCGAGAGCCTGTGCATTGCAAGTGCACGCTTGTAGGGCCAATGATTGTTGAATCCTGGAGGGTAGGCCGCCATCAACCTGCTGCACTGAGATAATCTCTCAGAGGGGCGCGATCTACTCTTAAGGACAGTGCTCCGCACGCCTCGATCAAAATAGAGAAGTTCCTTTTGAAAGTTTAATTAAAATAGCTTAGCAGTATTTCGTATATTATTTTCCAACATAGCTGAAAGGGTATTTTGGTCCAAACTTAATCACGTGACTAGCACGTGTTGTATAGCACAAACTATCTTGTAACAGAGGGGACAAACTTGAAAGTACCACAAAAGTATGGGGTATTAATTTGAAAAAAAAATTGTATGGGGTATATAGTTGAAAGAGTTGCCAAACTTGGGGTATTTTTTTGCACTTTGCCCAGAAAAAGGTTCTCAAATTGATAAGTGCTTGAAGTGTGAAATCTATCATTATACGAACTAATGTTGAAATAGTAATAGTGTGAAGGGTACCACTCCACCTTCCAATAGCTAATACCGTAAATAGCGTATCATGAAGTGTAAGCTACATGGTTCTTTATTTTTATTTAAAAAATATAATTCAAACCTACAATAAAGCTAATAATAGGAAAAATATTCAAAAAATATTAAACAAATTATAAACCACTACTATATGTATCTTTTAAATATATATAAACCTAAAACCACACCGCATATACAAAAACAGAAAAAAAACAATCTACAAATGAACAAAGCATCCAACGTCTAACAGAAATAATACAACAAAAGAAAAATCATGTACAGTTTGCCAATGTTGTTGCAAATAGCCCTGTGGAAGTGAGAAAATGGTCATTGAGGTTTCATAACTGGCTTCTGCCAATGTCAACTCAGGCTTACCGATGTCAATCAATATCAAAAAGGGCTAACTGGCAAGGATCAAGGTCTTTCAATAGAATACTAGGATTCACTATCAAAGTTTAAGACCATTGAGGGGTTGTTGAAGTTTCATTGCAATATATCACCATTGAAGACGATGCTTCATCACTCAAGAGAAGAAAGCCCTAACTCGTTAGTTTGGGTATCTCAAATAAGCCTCCAAACCACCCACGTAAATCAAGTAATAAGAAACATATCGTAGCGTAACCAAGCTCATATTGTGGGAGGCTAATATCCAAATATATATTGTTGGGGACTAATATCTAAATAAGAAATTTGTAAGGGACTTGTGTACTAAAAAAGCCCTTACATCTAACATGCTCTCATTGAAATTGTGGTTCTTCAGCCCAGATAATTAGCTTGTGAATACAAGTAAAATAACAAGTAAATGTTAAATAGTTTTGTGGATTGCAATAAGGGAGATAAAAAATAAAGGTTTCCAGATGCAACTTTATAAAATAATCTATGTTGATCTTCAGAGGCCAGGCATTCTTCTATCTTGATACTTGGGATCAAATAAATGGTGTAAAAAATCACATAAATTCACCAATTATCGCCCCTCAACCCCCACCCACCCCCCACCCACCCCCACCCCCAAAAAAAATATGCGTGCTATGCAGCCAACCAAGAATACATGACTTACAAATTTCTAAGCAAGATGAGAACAGACATATGTAGAACTTTTTCTCTGACTGCCGATAGCTTTACCTAAAACACCTTATTCAAAAATGTATACTCATATACCACAAATGGAACAGTTGAACTGTTTTTTGTAATCAATTTGAACAGTTTGAACTGTGAATGCATTTCATTATCCTAAAAAATAAGAAATGCATTCACAGTTATCTACAACCAGTCTATAATTTGAACATGTTTTTTGATCAGTCCAAGCAATCCAATGTTACTCATACTCAGTCACACAACTCTTAAACACTAAGAAATGCATTCACAGTCATTTACATCTAATTCTACAATTCGTCCATTTTTCAATTATCACGGTCCAATTCCCCCAAATCACACTCCTCAACAGCAAAGCAAAACAAATTGGAGCAAATCAAGATGAGAGAAATCGCAGATCTAGGGTTTCCCTTCTTTTCCCTTCTATTATTTCAAGATTCGGCAAGGGAGGACGAACCTCGATCTGAGAGGAAAGGCCGTTCAAGGCGCGGGACTTGAGGAAGAGCTCGACGGCGTCGTTCGGGCCGGCGGCGCCCCTGGATCCCCCGCCGCGGTCGGACGCGTCGCCGCCCCCGACGGCTTGCCGGCCGCCTCGGACGTCGCCGGCCCAGCAGTTGCCCATAGACAGACAGATAGAGAGAGAGAGAGAGAGAGAGAGAGAGTCGTTTAAGTTGTTAATATTTTAGAGAGAGAGAGAGAGAGAGAATGGAAAGAGAGTCTAGAGAGAGAAGAAATAGGAAGAGAATTGGGGGGTAAAAAAGGGAAAAGGGAGGGAAAGCGCGTGATTCAGACTGAGGATTGACCAATTTGAGTGCCGTCTGCGACGGTAAATTAGGAATAAAATAAAATTAAAAAAAATTAATAATTATTTAAGATAAGACAAGACTGGAGAAGATTAGTGGACAAAAATAGAACTTTTGGTCAAAGGCCGCAGGGAGCGTTCAATGGGAGGTCAAAGGATGATCGTTACCCTAAAAGTATATATAATAGAAACAATTACTTTAAAAAGAAAAAAAATTTCCCCTTGTGGGCACCCGACAAAGACAAAAACATGTGCCTTGGCAAGTGTTGGTTGAAGGGAAATGTATTTTGAGAACACTTACTGTACTGATGACATGTATAAGATAAGTATCGTTATACCTAGCTCAGTTATCAACGAAATCTCTACTTCTACGCATTCATCTACTTTGTGGTACAACAGATGAGGTCAAGTAAACTATAGAAACACGAGGCAGTATTTTTTTCTTTTTTTTAAATGATTTTATTTCGAGAATGAACCAACGACAAATCTAGAGAACAGGTGACTGACTGCTTGCTCGTGTTAGTATCGCTTGTGATCACATCTCAATTTCAGTTTATCTATAATTTCCTACTGTGTGCATCATGATTATCTTAGTTTTGTGCAGCCACGTCTAAAAAGAAGGAAAAATATTTTACATGCGCGCTTTGAAGAAAATAAAATTCGTGCGGTTATTAGATATTATCAAAACTATATACTCATTGCTCATCAAACGGCCAGCTTAGAAGACTTGGATTGTATAAAATTCACATTTTATGAATTTTATGGTGCTTGAAAAATTCAATTTTAAACAACACCTATAGAATTAAAATAGTAAAGAAAATATAATATTATCGCACACAAACTCCATTTGTGTGTGGGTAGGAAAAGAGAGAAAAGTACTCCTGCTGCCCTCTGAGAAAAATATTACATTCTCTTGAGTCATGAAAGAGTCGGCATGTTTGTTTGTCAATTTGGGCCTGTTTGGTTAAGGGTGGAAGTAAGGAAGTGAGGAAATGAGGAAGTGGTAATAGTTCCTTTTAGAACTTGAGAATTGGTTAGTAAGTTTTCGGTGTTTGAATGTTTTTGAGAAATATAGTTTGAAAAATGTTATGTCTTTTCTGGTATTTGGAGGGTAATGTAAAAATGGAAGTGGAAAAGTTGACCATAAAATTGACCGCAAACTAATATTAAAATAAAAATTAATTAAGAAAAATAAAAAAAAGTCTGTAATAAAATGCAAGTGAGATTTAGATGATAAAAAAATTAACTGTTTTGTACTACAACTTATTACAAATGAGATTTACATGACCACAAAATTAACTGTAACACTCTGGAAGCGAGGAAATGGTTGTATAAAAGAGAGAAGAGAAAAGAAAAGGAATTTTCTTATTTTTCTTTTTCGGTGTTTGGATAGATAGGGAAGTGAGCAATTATACTTCCCCATTTCCTTACTTCGCCCACTTCCTTGCAACCAAACAAGCCCACTGGAAACACTGACATATGTCAGTTCCATCATCTTTCTCACTCGGTGTGTTTAAATGTCAAAATCCGAAAAGCAAAAATTTGTCATCACATGATTTCTTATCTGAGATCAAATTCATTTTTCGCATACAAAAGAGGCCGAAGAATCAAAATCTCACCACATAAATTCCCAGAGCCTTTTCCACACTCCAACAAACACAGCTTAGTCATTCGGAGATTTAAAATACATTGCTCAAACACACGGGGGACCGTGCGCGATACAGGAGCCGATTAGGTTGCAAGCGTTTGGTTATAAGAAAGCGAGAAAACTCATTTTTCACTTCTCTTATTTGTTTTGATTCGAAAATGAGAAATGAAACCCCTTTTTTCTCTCTCTTCTCCTTTTTACACCTCCCTATGATTTTCTCACTTCGAAGATCTTACAGTTAATTTGGTGATCATGTAAATTTCAATTATAATAAGTTGCAACTCCAAACAGTTAATTTTGATGACATGTAAATCCCACGTGTAACATGACTAAAATATCACTTATTTCACGTTACTAACCAAACACCAAAAAACACAATAAAATTTTAACGTACACTTTCACATTACAACCAAATACAGAAAATAAGAATTGCAGAGCTATACTTTCATATTTCTCATCCTCATTTATCGCTCACACTTTCCCTCCTATTCCATCAAGCCCTACACGCACTGTTCTCTTGAATCCTGCTGAAATAAAATAAATGATGCCTAATCCAAAGAGTATAGTATTTTTCTAAAACAAATGCAATTTGTCCAGCTACACAATGGCCATCAACACAATGGTCTCTTATCTTTAAATAATACACCTGTAACCATGCAAATCTTTGTTCATCAAATAACAGCTTGCTTGGCAAAAAGAGAGAACTGAGACAACTCGGTTTTCCTTGGGAAAACTTGTGAGCTCACATGCCAGTACCATTTCCCAGCCTGTTTTCTGTCAGAATTGAGCTGAAACAAAACCCAGAAAACTGCTAACGATTGATGCCAACGGACTTTTTCCTCTTCTCAACAAACAAGATATTGAGAAAGTAGGAAACACTTACATTAAGCCCCACCAAAACCCAATGTTTATTCCACATTCTAGGCAAACAGACAGGCCCTAAACTCAGTGAGTACAATACTAAGCCACAAGCACCACAGATTCCTAGTAAAGCAAGAGACCAAATTCTAGCACTGAAAGACTAAGGACTCCTGCACGCAGGCTTGGAAACATTTTCAGGTCTACTGAGGACCAGGAATGAGTATTCACCTTTGGACCATGTGGCTGACAAGAACATAGCTCCGCTGTCCAAAGCATGGAAACCAACTTTCAGGGGAAAAAAATGAACTTTCAGAAAGCTGATACCATTCCATGTTTTCCAGAAATAGAAAGAGGCTCAGTGACAGTTCCAGGACCGAGACAATTGACCTAGGACCAGTGAACCCTTAAATAAATTCCTTCTCATGAAAAGCAACAGGAATCAAAACAACTTACCACTAAGCTCATATATATCATATATGGTCTTAGAATGCAGTTACCAGAGCAGAGAGAATCTCATCGCTACAAGACACAATTTACTTTGTCCACTAAGCTCAAACCCATAAAAGTGCAAGCTGGTTTCATGCTTTAGATGCACATAAACATAAACAAAAGTTCACAAGCTAAACTCCGATCAAACTAAAAATCGCTAAAAGCGAGCACTGCCGTCAGCGGTATGCTGGAGCAGAACCAGCACCACGGCAAATGAGTAGCGAGATGAAACAGGCATACTATGGGCTGGGGCAAACACCAGAGGATCATAGTGCTGATTACCGTAGCTTGATAGTGGAGGGCGCTCATAAGTCAAAGTGGGGGCAGCATGCTCAATTCGGTAAGGCTCCTCTACACGGTCTGCACGGGGGACAATGTCGCCATCCCTTCTCAGAAGAGATTGATAGTCCCTTGCCTGAACAGCATTTGGATCCCTCGCCATTATCTCAGATGGCAAACTGTAGTCAAGACTCGTGAAAGAGAGTGGGCAAATTTAGTAAAATAAAAATCTGCTTCAACAAGAAAGGCTAGACATTAGCAGACAATTGGAATCATTTTGGGGCAGCTTTAGACAATCTATATGGACCATAATATATAGAAAAGAGAACAACAGATCAGTCCACGGGTCAATGTAATTCAATCTACAAAGACCATGTGATAAAAAAATTAAATAAGATTGATTCCCCCCCCCCCAAAAAAAAAAAAAAAAGATCCATGCAAGTTCTTAATTGGCGTGTTTGTTGCAAGGAAGTGGGCGGAAGTAAGGAAATAGGGAAGTATAATTGCTCACTTCCCTATCTATCCAAACACTGGAAAAGGAAAATAAGAAAACCACTTTTCCTTTTTCTTCTCTCTTTTACACAACCATTTCCTCACTTCCAGAGTGCTACAGTTAATTTTGGGGTCATGTAAATCTCATTTGTAATAAGTTGTAGCATAAAACAGTTAATTTTTTGGTCATGTAAATCTCACTTGCATTCTAATTACAGTCTATTTTTTATTTTTCTTAATTAATTTTTATTTTAATATTATTTTGCGGTCAACTTTGTGGTCAACTTTTCACTTCCACTTTTCATTACCATCCAAACACCGGAAAAGACATAACATTTCCAAACCACACTTCCCAACAACATCCAAACACCAAAAAACTTACTAACCAATTCCTAAGTTCAAAGGGAACTATTATCATTTCCTCACTTCCTTACTTCCTCACTTCCACCCTTAACCAACAGGCCCAATATGGAATTATGAAAAGGCTTATTCTTGCTTTAAAAGTATAGCATATTTCTCTTATAGATGGTATGGCAAAGAATTCTACCTTTGTTAAATTTCTAATTCAGAAACCGTCCAATACCTAACATATGGGAGCCCTTATCAGGTTCGCTATCACTTTTCATTAGGTTGGGATATTTCTAAGCCAGATCAACTGACACTTGATAAAGAGATTTGGCAGAAGGGCTGGACGACATAATAGTTCAGAGTGCCTCTACAAATGTGTTCTCTCTTTGAGATCAACCCATGCAATGGAAAATTACTGGTCCAGTTGCTGGCCAGTATAAACATATCTGGTTCCCAACACACGCCCAAATCACTTATTGTAGTTGACTTTCTTCTCTAGTTCGCTTTTGAAGCCAAGTTGAGAACACACATGTTTCCAGCAAGAGAAAAGTTCTGATTAGCCCTCTATTTTCCGAGAGCTCTTAGGCGACTTCACAGGAATTGCTAAATGTGGAGCTTTCTGCTTTCATGGAGGAGATGAAAGCAAGGGATCAGGATGCATAAAATCTGAAAGTGATATCATCCCTCGACAGAATGGTTAAAGATATTATGCAGGAATTTTCTTTTTGTCATGGCTCGAACTGACTAATTGTAGACTGTCTAGGGTTGAGAAAGATATTGGGGCTGATGTTTCTATTGTCCTTATTCCCATATTGTAACATTTTACGATTCCACACTTTATTATTTAATGAATCATAGTAAATTACTTATTTTTCAATTTCTTAAAAATTTATTTGAGAAAGATAATTACCAAAACATATAACAAAGGGACACATCTGATGACAATTTTTCTAATAAAGCTCAAATAACTTAACCTTGTGTCTCTGTCTTGTGTATTAAACTTCCTGAATAAGTGCACATCTCCAACCTGCTCTTCTATGAGGAAGGAAGTTCCAGACAAGGCAGACAGACGGTAAACTCTTCCAAGAAATCAAATACTTTCCAACTCTCTGTATACCCTTCTCCAATAAATGTTTATACTCCATTACAAAAGAAAAAAATACAAAATACGTATTTAATTTCAGCTCAAAGTATTTGTCTAATCCATTCTTTCTCAAGAAAAAAGTCAAGGATTCTTTAAAGGTGACACAATATTCTTACACTCCTTTCAATGAGTTCTTAGGATTAGCAAAGTCATCCTCTACCAGTAAGTCAGTACTCTATAAAATTCTGAGGGGAATTATTCTCTTTATCCAGTTCAACAGAGATGCCTAGTAAAGGATTCGGTTCAATACCAGGAAGGACCAGCTGCCAGCACTGAACCCTCTCAACTTCCTATGCACACAGGATATTTTTGTGGGAGTACGATCAGTTGACGTGTAGGCCGTGGTTTCAAATAAATATTTGACAGTTACGTCTCAAATAACGCATAATGGTTCCTTTTTAACTTTAGGGAAAAAGAAATATAACATTACTATACTTTGAATGGTTCAAGATCTTTTAAAGTTCCTTGAACAAATTAAAGTAGATTTCGGTTATAAACATGAAATCTGGTTAGAAGTTACAAGTTACACTAATTTTACAATGAAGGATTAAATTACAAATTATGTAGTGTCAAGATTGCAAATGTGAGTTGAAACAACTATTGATATTTCTATATGTAATTAAGTCAAGACACATGTGAGGCCCATATTTATATCACTGTGTAGTTAGTGCATCTTGAGAAGTCATATATGTGTTCTTTGTGCAGAACCTTAGCGCGTAACAATGTCAAATTGCACCTAATGGTTATCAGTACTTCAGTTAACCTAGTGAGCTAACGATAAAGTAGCAAAGAAAATAGAAAATAGAAAGGTAGTCAGTCCTATCATGAATATTGAACTGTAAGAAAAATGTTTAGAAAATTACTAAAAAGTGAAAACCAGAAATAACAGCTAACAGAAAGAATTAAACCAATCAAATAGGTGGCAAGAGTTATTTCAATATCTCTTCTCTTGGAGCCCCCAAAATCAAGAATGTAATCAAGAAATAAAAGTTGCAAGATCTACTAAACAAGATGCCTAAAAAGTTAATTCAACGAATACAAGGTTGAAATAGTTAATTGGAAAAAACTGAAAAAACTGAATATTACAAAAGAATTGGGTCACATCCAAGTAAATCATGATTTGTATAGATAACTTTTTAAAAAAAATTGACACTACCTACCCTATATCCAACTCAAAAGCATTGACTTCACCAGTGTCTTAAGAAGTGTTTGCATAGGCACTTATGCTGTTCACCTAAGGCAAGAAGTTGACCCATCTGCTTAAAGCCGGTGATTTTCTCACTCAATTTTCTATTAATTGTACACCATAAAATCCTAATAAGAACAAGTGTTTAAGCACAACATAACACAAAATAATCAAATTATCTCACTCATTATTATCATAAGTATATTTCTATGTTGTGTTTGTATCATGGTCTCAAATATCGGTCAAATCTAAAATATATCGGCAATATAGTTCGAGTTTTGAGGTACCGATACAATAACTCTAATATCGGCCTTACCGATATGGTCAAAGTTTGCCGATATTGACGATGTTGATACTAAAAATCATTGGTTGATACCGATATCGAGATTTTAAACCATGGTTAGTACTATAAATTTATAATCGGGGTTAGATTATCAAACCCAACATCTTAATCAGTGCTGGTGATGGGAATCGTGTCTATTCAGGAGACCTTGAAGGAAGAAAGCTTGTTCACTGATGTGTTATGTTTCAATTTAGAAGTATTTGACGTGTGTTTTAATCTTTCTGACCGATATTAGGCTTAGTTTCTGAGTCAATGCTTGTTTCATGTGCTTAGCTACTATTATTTGATTGTTAGGATTTTTCCATATTGTTTGGTGTTGTTTAGAAGGTCTTCTTAAGATGGATTTTAATAATATTTTTCATTCTGATCCTACATATTTTCAAGGGTTGTCGTCTAATGACGATATTGATGACTTTATGTATACAAGTTATTCTTGTGTTTTTTTCCCCTGCACTGGAGATGATTTGAACTAGTGATGGTGACAATGAGGCTCTACTTTTCTTGTCTTTCTTCTTTTTTCCCTTTCTTTTTTGTATTCCTGATCCTAAAACCCACCTTTCAGACACTTTTCTAGCCCAACAATCCAGCAAACCGCAAAGCTTGAACCCTAACCAGATCTCATCCTGTTTTAGCCCAGTTTTCTCCCCAAATCACCCCCCCCCCCCCCCCCCGGTGCGATTTTCCTCTGTCCAGAACAGCGAACCTCCTCTGTTCTAACAGACCGGCTGCCAACAACCTAAACCAATAGTTATCCATTCAAACAACTTAATAGATCATCCTGCCCTGCAGATCAGTATCCATAATCCAATTCTGCAATCCTAAAACTCTATAACAGCCATATAAGAGGATCAAAACTCTTCCTCTGATGCTGTTCCTACAATATTTGATTACGGCGCTCAGATCTGAAGCAGGGATTCCTTGGAAAGATCAAATACAAAGGTTAAGGTGGTTTGATTCAAATAGTTCCATCAGACCTAAGTTTGGGATTGTTCAGTTGTGTGTGATTTCTCACGCAACTCAAGTTTGACTCTGATCTTCAACTTATTCCTATTCATGAATAGTCTTCCATGATTGTTTGTTAGTAGTTTGAATAATTTCATTGTTTCAACTGCTATCTAGATTGAATATCTTGTGTGTGACTACATATTAAAGTTCTATATCTTCTTTGCAAAATTTCTTCTTTGTTGCATCTTGATTAGTTAGTTTGCATGCATATAAGTTTGTTTTGCATAGAATTAATTGTTGTCCTATATGCTAGTATAGAGTTTTGTCTTGCATCCGCGTGACTATTTTCGTTTGCATCTTGCATTTTTATACCTGTAAACCAGTCCAACATCACTAGGCTTAACAAAGCTATTGTGCTTTTCTATTTAAGAGCCAGAAGCAAGCAACTTCTACTAATATTGAATCAGATGACAATTATTCAGCCATCTTCAGCCATCCACTGACAAGTATAGTCTCGATTGATTCACCTTTTCCAACATACAACCACTACATCAACTGCCAGTTGTCACCTCCACAGCCACCTCCAAAAACACATGCAGAACAAGATCAATATGTTTTAATTCATTTTCCTTCAGTTTCATATTCCATTCTCTTTTTTATTTCTTTCTGATTATCTCTGTTTCTCTTTGTTTCACAACTGTGCATGACTTCATCTTATTGTTCATTGGCAGTATGACATGCTTTATGCTTGTGTAACATGATAATAAATCCTTTTTAGAATAATTTGCCCACATTTTCTCCGCAGTCATTTAGAGTTAATTTTATCTAAGGCTTTTAAGAAACTTTCCCTTAATATCCATATTTTATATGAAGTGGCGGAGAGATGCATTATTTCAAAGGGAGGAAAAACTTAAACCCCTCAGCAAGCCAATCACTAAGCGGCCTGCTCAGTTGTCTGGCCGCTGTGCTGCTTCATTTTTTCTCTTTCCTTCATTGTTAGTATACAAATATCAATCAAACCCTTTGATCAATCTACTACTAGCAAGTAGCAACATCAAATTGAGCAAATCACTTGCGGGGTGGGTGGTGGGTGGTGTGTGTGTGTGTGTGAGTGTGAGTGAGTGAGAGAGAGAGAGAGGAATAACTATAAAGCAAAATTTGTAAATATGACATGAATGCAACAGAGTACATACCGCTCAGATGGAATTGGGTTCTCAGCATAGTAAGCACGTGGAGCTTCCGGTTGATGGTACAGATAGCTAGAAGGGAGAGGATAATATGGATCGGTAGTTTGGGTTAAAGAAGGTGGAGCACGTGCATAATGTGCTGCTGAATAGTAAGGGTCATTTGCACGTGGCGGAACACGTGCTACTGAAAAGTATGGGTCATTTGCAGGTGGGGGAGCATGCATAGGAATGTATCGGGAATCAGAGACAGGAGCACGGGCAAGATATGGGTCCTTGGGAGGAGGCAAATGAGCAGGTGCCAGATGTCTTCTTGACCTATATGGGTCCTCAGGTGGAGGCAAATGAGGAGTCAGATGTGAAGATGACCTATATGGGTCTTCAGGTGGAGGCAAATAAGCAGGTGGAAGATGTCCCAATCTATATGAGTCTGCAGGTGCAGGCACATGCGCAGGGTGAGAAGCGCGTCTGTCCTCCACAAATTGCGTGGGTGCAGGCTGAGATTCTGCAGTAATTGGCTGAAACAATGCTATCAACTTGTGGACCTGCAATAACAAGGAAAATTCATTTTATCCCAACTTGTGGATCCTGCAGTCCAGCTCAAATACTTGAGCATTTGGAACAGCACAAAAAAAAAGGATAAACATAGTTTTTATAACAAGACACTTGCCCAATGTCATAGCTCGATAAAAAAAGTTAACCAAATCAATCTTGAAAAATAAACTGTCATGATTTTCCAAAAATATTAGAAGTTTCATGATGAAAATAAAGACAATATAGTACCGTATTTTCAGATCTTAAGACTCTAAAGAAGTAAATTTAAATTTTAAGGATGTTTCCTAGATATCTCCCACATCCTTGAATCCTTGATAATAAAATTCACAAATTTGAGAATCAAGTATTACCTGTTTGGAATTAAGATCTGGCTGAAATTTGTTCTTCAAATCGTAGTTTTCCTGTATAGCTTGTTTGAAAGTACTCTCAGGCAGAGGTAGGCAATCTTTATCTATCTTAAATTTCACCTGGAAGATACAGAATGAAATATAGGTTCTTACTCACTGAAGGACAAATATTTTCAACAATGTAAGATTTAAAAAAAAAAAACAAAACCAGGGAACTGTCTGTACTTCATAAATAAAAACAAGCGTCCTTCCACTCACAACAGTGATAAACTTTTCTAGAATTTAATAAATGCAAATGCATATCAGGCTACTGGCACAGCAGTGTTATCAAAAAGTATAGCCTGCAGTCGACTGGAATATTATTTGCGCAGGAAATACAGGGAACTGAAATAGGCTTCCATGCAAGAAACATTGCACTGATTAACCTTTTTCAGCAGTTTTTTTGGAGGGGCAAAGACATAGAGTTTGTTCCGTGCTATGTTATATGCGAAAATTTGTAAGGGAGAAACAAAGGTTAATAAGGAATCTGAGAGCAGATAGTTAAGAGATGCATGGGATATACAAGGAACTCCAGACACTTGCAACTGGGAATATTGGAAACATGGCAACAGTTAGACAAAGCACTTGACAAATTCCATAAAAAAACATGCACTCATTAGTACCATTCGCAAATGCAGCACCATGGCAACCACCGCTTCCACTTTAAACAGTCTTGGACTTATCTCCATAGGGAATTATCCATGATTTATGGCCATACAAACAGCAACAAGTCATACAGTCAAAAAGGTTTAATAAGATAATATCTATTTACAGTCAGCAGGTTGAAAGTCTGCATTTCTTCATGTTCTAGCCTTCTAGGGTTAGTGACATTTGACTATTTTACCTTTCTAAAACACTTTTTAAGCGTATTGGATAGTTTGGCTATTGTTTAAACAATAATAACAAGAAGACCTCTATCCCACATCATTTTAAGGTCACCTGCAAGAATCCTCTCTCTATTTTTGCTAAAGCCTCCTTGGTTAAATATGTTCATTGTCATAAAAAATACTATTTCCAAACATGAAAAAGTTTTTTTTTTTTTTTTTGGGGTTGGGTTGGGTTGGGTTGGGGGGGGGGGGGGGGGGGGGGGGGGGGGTTTGGCAGAAATAAATTGTGAAGCTACATAGTGAAAGCTTGAACTGCCTGGCAATTCAAGAAAACTAGTTGGTAAGTAGATTTTAAAAACCATGTAGTATATAATATTTCAAGCAAAATGTGAAATAGAAAACTACATGTTAAAGA
This sequence comes from Agave tequilana, assembly GCA_038442645.1. Lineage (NCBI taxonomy): Eukaryota > Viridiplantae > Streptophyta > Magnoliopsida > Asparagales > Asparagaceae > Agave > Agave tequilana. Next base: position 59,889 of record JAVJIF010016740.1, on the reverse strand, counting down.
ATAGATTATGCATTTGCTTTTCTTAATTTTCCAAAAGAGTAATCTAACCTGGCTACAAATGAAACACTACAATAAGACAAATAGGGACTGACAAGTGGACCAGATAAAATTCTCCAGCGGTGGAACCCAACATAAGTCCCACTGTAGCCAGTTGTTTCTTATTTTCAATTAAAAACATAACTATGGTGGTTGAAATAATAATTCAATTTCAAATAAGAGTAATGGTAATCAAACTAATAATAAAAGGGAGTGCAAACTAACAAAATAGAGATTGACAAGCGGGACCATGCGCAATTTTCGAAGGGTGGATCCAATGCAAGAAGTGCTTATAGTCAGTCCCATATTTGTAAATAGATTAGCATTTTTGCTTATTAAAGTATAAAATTAAATTAACTATTAGCAACTATCAAGTGTAAATAATAAATTCATTTCCAAATTAGAAACGATGTTCGGTAATTGTCTTGTAGCAGCCTAATGGATAATTTGTCAAGGTTTTAGATCATATTATCGGTATCAGCCGTAGCTTTTTGCTATCAAAATCAGCCATTTTGTCTCATCATATCAGCAATGTTGGTGTCGTCTTGGACCTATCGGGTCTGCCGGCAATATTAGTAAAGGCTGTAAGTACCAGTATCATGCGATATTTCAGACATCGCTTGAGGTCCTTAACAGGCTGAACGTGGAGTTTCTTGGTTGTTCTAAAGCATGGAGAGTTTAGAACATTCATATCATTATCATGTGATATTTAATACCTCATTTTGGGAACTTAGTTGGCTAAACGCACATGGAATTTCTGGGTTGTTCTAAAGCATGGAGAATTTAGAACATCCATAACATAGAGCCAAAAGGAAGTTTCTTTTTGCAATAAAGCTCTTCCCTTCCATCAGTACACAATCCCGCCCTCCCTCATTCGTCCCACCGGAAATAAGTATTCATTTTCTCGTACGTTGGTAGCTTAAAAGTATGAAGACTTCGACTCAGGTTTACTAGAGAGAATAAAAATTACGGCTTTTTGTCCCATCATGAGCTACATCTCTAGCCGCAATGGAGAGTCAAGCATTAGCAGCTTAAAAGTATGCAGACTTGAGTCCTTAGGTTTGCTGAAGAACATAGACATTGAGACGGTTCATTGTTCTAAAGCATGTTTGAGCATAAGATCCATCCCTAGTGGCAATGGAGAGTCAAATGCTATAAAAACAAGTATTTTCTTGAAAATAAAATGAGCTCCATCCCTTCCCTCTCATTGGAAATACAAATAATCCAGCAATTAGAATTTGACATAGCAAATAGATTTCATTAGCCACATCCACCGTTCAAATTCCATATTGAATCTAAGCCCTACTCTTATTCCCTATGTAATCTGACATGGTCCAGACAATTTTCAAGTTGAGTGGGTGGTTTATGAGCATATGGAGTTGAATGTTCTATTAGCGTTTGGGTGCCTCATATTCATTAGAGAAAAAATCAGGCTCAGGTGGAGGAGATACAAACTCCAAAGATCAAGATCAGACATGCACGGACATACACGAGGAGTTGTGCACAGGATAAGTCGACTCATATTTTGTATAGTCGACTTGTGATCAGGTATAGTCGACTTATGCATGCAGTATAGTCGACTGATATTGCAACAGAGTGAGGATGTCAAGTTAGTCGACTGATACACCAGTATAGTCGACTAATGTGCATATTAGTCGACTTATACATAAGTATAGTCGACTAATGGCGGTACTAACAGTTTTTTTCGAATTCTATTTTTATTTCAAATTGAACTCGAGTTTCCTTCTTTCACTGAAGCGGAATTATTCGTATTGATGGAGTTTGTGTTGGACTAGGATGATCCTAGGAGTCTATATATAAACTCCTTGTGGTGGCATTTGAAGGCACGTCAAGAAAAGATAAAGTTTTCACCATTGAGAGTTGTGAGAGAGAGAGATATTGTACCCCTTGTTATTTTCTTCTCCGTTTTCAATAAAATTTCTCACATCCTCCCGTAGATGTAGGCACTCTTGTTGAACCACATTAAATCTAGTGTTTTTGTATTTTGTGGTGATTAGTCTTTACTACTTGCTATTGATAAATCGCTTCCACGCTTCTGTTGCCGAGCCCACTCGATGTCTCTTGTTGTGTCGGGCGTTTTCACAACAATTGATATCAGAGCGATGGCTAGCAAAACGACAACAACAACTAAGTTCGAGGTAGAGAAATTCGACAGAGAGTCCTTGTTCTGGAAGATGCGGGTGATGGCGTTGCTAGTGAACGAGGGTACTCACTGAGAAGCTCAACGATGAAGAATGACGAGTGAAACGACATCGACTTTCGTGCAAAGGCGACGATCATACTATGCCTATCAGATGAGGTCCTCTATAAGGTCATGAACGAGGAGACAACTGCTGGACTTTGGTGTAGGATGGAGAGTCTTTACATGACGAAGAGTTTGTCGAACAAGCTCTTCATGAAGTAGTTATACAAGGATGAAGGTACTATTCTACATCTAAATGCTTTCAATATGATTTTGAGCGACTTGTTGGCTCTAGAGGTCAAGCTAGAAGAAGAAGACAAAGCTCTTCTTTACTCTTTTCTCTTCCATCAAGTTATGACTACTTGGTAACCACCATCAAACATGATAAAGAGACCTTAGAGTTGGAAGATATCAAGCATATGCTCCAGAACAACGAGCTGCTGCTGATGAAGAAAACAGATTTCACAGAGGCCTCAGGACTGGTTGTCAAAGGCCAAAAGATGAGATCAAAGAATAAGAGACCCAAAAGGGATTCAAATGCTTTTAACAATAAGACTTGCTACTACTGCAAGAAACCATGACACATCAAGAAAAATTGTATGAAATACAAGGAGATACTGAAGAAGAAAGGCGATAAAAATTCTGATGGGGCAAGTATCAGTAGAAAGTCAAAACAAGCCAGTGTTGTCGAAGAAGCAAATGAGAATCCATGTGATGTCTTGACAGCTCAGTCAGAAAAAAGACAGTCTCAGATGCTTCATCACTTGACACAGTGTGCACATACCATATGTGCCTAAAAGGGAGTGGTTCAATACATAGAAGTCTTTCAATGGAGGCTTTGGCCTGATGGGTAATGACGTGTGCAAGACAGTTGGCATTGGCAACATCCGTATGATAATGTTTGATGGGCAGGTTTAAACACTCACGAACGAATGTCACGTTCCGAATGTTAGAAAGAATCTTCTCTCGTTGGGAACTTTGGAAGCTTATAAGTGCAAGTTCTAGGTGCAGATGGAGATATCAAAGTAACCAAGCATGACGAATCTCAAAGAAGAACGAACTAGTTCAAGATGATTGAAAGCATCATTGTTGGTGATGATTCAGCAGTAATAGAGGACACTACAAGACTTTGGCACATCCGTCTTGGACACATGAGCGAGCGAGGTCTTCAAGCCATACACAACAAAGGTGCTCTACCAAGTATCAAATATTGCTAATTCAGTCTTTGTAAATTTTGCATCATGGGTAAACAGTGAAGAGTAGCTTTCTCTACGTCACAGCACAAGACAAGGGGCTTGCTAGATCACATATACGGATGTGCGGGGACCTTCGCCAGCATCATCCATTAGAGGTGCTAAGTACTATGTCACGTTCATAGATGACTTCTCTAAGAGAGTTTGGATATACGTTTTGAAACAAAAATTGAAAATATTTCAGAAGTTCAAGAAGTGAAAAACTATGGTGGAGATCAAAAGGGGCGAAAGATGGTATGTATACTTCCGCAGAATTCAAAACTTACATGGCAGTTGAAGGCATCAAACATCGGCTAAGTATTCCAGGGTAACCAAAACAGAATGAAGTAGCAGAGGCAGTGAGTCATGTATGTTATCTGGTAAACAAGTCACCATCTACAGCCGTTAATCTTTAGATCTCAGAGGAGATATAGCGAGAGTCTGTGAATTATTCAACCTTACGGATTTTCGGTTGCCCGACGTATAGTTTGGTTAATAGTCAGAAAAGAAACAAATTGGAGTCCAAGTCTAAGAAGTGCATCTTCCAAGGTTATAAATATCAGATATCGGGATCATAACAAATGGGTTTTTCAAATCAGTTATCCAATATCGGGGATACATGCACAGATCGGGCGTTCATATCGGACACTTTCTATAATAAAATACTGATAACTAAAAGTTGGCTTAGTGTCATAGATCGCTTCCGTTGCTGAGCCCACTCGTTTCTCTCTTGTTGTGTTGGGCGTTCTCACATGTTCAATATGTCCGTAGATGCAACCCATTTAAGCTAAAAAACCTAATTCTCAGCCAAAACAATCAAGTACAATAGTACGACTGACGATATTTATGCAAACAAATCCATTTGAAAAGAATCTTTACAAATTAATCCAACTTTTAAGCTTAACATTGCAAGAACAAAACCAACTACACCTGACTTAAGTAAAAACAACCAAGGTAAAGATCTTTCTAAAACACATGCATATCATTTCCAACATAAATATGATTAGAAAAGATCTTTCTGACACATTGGCAGGTATGACGACCATGGAAAATTAAATCTAAACAATGACAAATATGATAATCAAACAAATATAGAAAATGTAAAGCAATTATAGAAACAAATCCATGTCATAAATGATTTATAATATTATAGTCACCGTAAAAATGACTATAATATTATAAATGATTTATAATACTAACAGGGAATCCGAGATAATAGTATTGTGAGAATAGATGAACAAGAAATACCAATGAGCAGTCATTTTAAGTACTTCAGTTCTATAATCCAAAAGGATGGGGAGATCGATATTGATGTCAACCATAATATCCGGGCCGGCTGGTTGAAATGGAGGAGCACAACAGGACTTTTATGTGATCGTAACATTCCGTTATGGCTAAAGGAAAAATTTTATCGGACTGCTATTAGGCCAGCTTTGTTATATGGCACAAAATGTTGCGCTACAAAAAATATCATGCCAGAAGATGAGTTGCAGAGATGCACATGCTTCATTGGATGTGTAGTAACACGCAGAGAGATAAGGTGAGAAATGAGGATATTCGTACTAAAATAGGTGTAGCCTCCATAGAAGAGAAAATGAGAGAACCACCTACGATGGTTTGGTCATGTGCGACGTAGACCTACAGATGCGCCAGTCCGGCGAGTAGAGCGTATAAATTTAAGACAAATTAAAAGAGCGCAGGGGAGACGGAAGAAAACATGGATGGAAGTAATACGACAAGATATAGAGGCTAAAGGTCCTAGTGAAGGCATACTGCTCGAAAGGAATGAGTGGAGAAAGCTGATCCATGTGCCCGATCCGGCATATTTCTCTTTTGGTTCATGTAGCCTACCCCAAATACTAGGGACAAATGGCTTAGTTGTTGTTGTATAGTCACTATAAAAATGAATTAATCAAGATAGGTCCAAGAAATGATAATATATGTATATGTATATGTATATATAGAGCGAGAGAGCTTGACTATGCTCATTCTGGGAGGATTTGACACCAAATCCTACCTATTGAAGTTAGGTGATTGGACATCAGTAATGAAAATACATTAAGGGGTTGTTTGGTTAGGGTGGAAGTGAGGAAGTAGTAATAGTTCCCTTTGGAACTTAAGAATTGGTTGAGTTTCCGGTGTTTGGAGGTTGTTGGGAAGTGTGATTTGGAAAATGTTACGTCTTTTCTGATGTTTGGATGATAATGTGAAAGTGAAAGTAGAAAAGTTGACCGCAAAATAAAATTAAAATAAAAATTAATTAAGAAAAATAAAAATTAGATTGCAATTAGAATGCAAGTGAGATTTACATGATCACAAAATAATTATTTTGAGCTACAACTTATTACAAATGAGATTTACATGACCACAAAATTAACTGTAGCACCCTGAAAGTGAGGAAGTAATTGTTTAAAAGGGAAAAGAGAAAAGGAAAAGGGGTTTTCTCATTTTCCTTTTTCGGTGTTTGGATAGATAGAAAAGTGAGCAATTAATACTTGTTTCCTTACTTCCGCCCACTTCCTTGCAACCAAACACGCCCTACGTTGAAGTTGATCAACATTATTTGAAGTGTCTAAAAACCAAAATTTAGAATATTTTAAGTTTTTTCACCCATCCATCAAGTAGTCACAAAATGAATAGCCGAAATTAGTGAGTTGCTAAGTATTACGATTTAGAATGTTTCAAACACAACAAAAATTATTTTCTAAGGGTTTTAAAGTGTTTAGATTATGATGCAAATGTTGGATTTTCATTTTTTATTTTCCAAACTATAAATCAAGATAACTCCTCACTTTCAACAATCTATTTTTAGGCCACTTGGACACAAAAAAAAAATACAAAAATATTTGGATTTTTGTTATTAGGTTTGAAATGATTTAGATCATCTTCAACGATTTAGATTTTCATTTTTAGTTGCATAATATATATTTTTCACATGATAGGATCTATGCTCAAGTCTTATCAACGAGGTCCTAGTCAAACTCTACACACACACGCAGAGAGACCTGGCTCCTTCCCAAATCCTTATGCATTAATGTGTCAGAGAGCACAATCAAAATAATGTACATGGTGTATGTATTAAAGCTAGAAAGGCTTGCCAAAACGAGCAACCTAGCGCTAATGACAGATCCAGCAAACAAAAACAAAAGGCTAAGATTCTTGCGACTATGCATCTTACCTGGTGTAACTAAAAGGTGAATTTTGGTCTAATTAAATAAACTTCTTATTAAAGACTTATTCTTCACCAGCAGTACCATGTAAAGTTTCATGCAACTGTTAAATCTTTCCCTCATCTTGTTTTTCCATATAGAAAACACATTTCCATTCTTACGCCTCTTTATCTCTTCATTCGACATGTCCACCCACTGATTCTTAAGCCAATTTTAGTTCAACTTTTTGTACACCCCAAATAAGTCCAAAGTAAAACCGAAAACTAATGCATCCAAAAAAGCTCAGGCAATCAACTAGCCAGTTACCAATCTTCATCTAGTTGCTATTAACTTTCTATACATCTAAATCAGGAAAGCAGCAAACTGGATTGGATCACATGACCGGAATCCCAACTGTTTGTTTGAAGTACAGAAAAGTTCCCTCTTGGCAACTTGTGGCCTCAACTTTTATTGACTTTATGGTTACAATAAATGTCCTCTTTTTTATGACCACATGTAATAGGTAAGGAATTAAAACATGCAAGGAATTAAAACATGCACCTATATAAAACTCGAGAGCTTCAAGGTATCAAGGACATGCCCCAATGCAAAACACTACAGTTACTTTGAAAATTTTATATGTAAAATGAATAAACAAAAGAAATAATGGGCAAAGTTAGTACACATGTTATATTTTATTAAGAGGGATTGTACCTAAGTATTAACTACATATTCTCGTCCCTTATGACATTGCGTTTAAGGAAAACCTACAACCTTATAATAAAGTTTTGAAATCTCAATAACAGTACTCGTACCAGTTGTGGGTATTTGGAACTATAATCAGCAATATCAGAATATCAGTTGTATCATCTCAGTCGTATAGGAAAATATGGGTAGCCACCATTAGTATTGGGATCAAGTGATATTCAAACCTTGGTTATGAGCTACAAATAACATGTCATGGGGATAATGTCCAGAATAATTTTTCGGGTTAGTTAGGAAAAGTTTAGCTAGTCTTACTAGTCGATGGCTTGAAAACAAATAGAAATAATGAATCAAAAACTAGATAAACAGGTAGACGGACAATTAGGAGGGGAACAATTAAATACACAAACACTACAATCAAGAAAGTAGAAAAGGATTGACCCGATATCACAAGGATTGCTTTCCAACTGCAAGGTAAAAACAAGCAAGGCCTCAATATAACACAGATTTAAACCACCAATATAAATAGAAAATTATTCAAGGTTAAATAGTATTATGATATAAAAATTAGTTTTCCCATGTAAACAAATTAAATTGACCTAAGGAGATAATTCGTCATTAAATATGGTATAGTTTCCCAGACCAAAGTATGATGCCTGCTTCATTAGCTATATTACTTCTCTTATTATAATAAAACTATTAATTTTAGAAGTGCCTTATATTGCAAATGAACACAATGATAGCGTTCAGAGCAGATTGCCATATGCAATTATTTACAGTGTTCTAATATCCCGATATAACCCTGATATTGCGCCGATATTGTGTTTACGGCACCTAGCCGCAATGATTTGACACATCCAAACTGATATAGCGTTTTTCACCCAAAATCGCCGATAAATAGGCATAGACCCGATATATCGGCTGCAATTTCGGCGATTTTGGACCCGATATAGCGTTCTACACCCATTTTCTAGGTTACGTATTCGGGTAATTCGAGCAATGTGACAATGTGACATTTGTGAACATTCTACACTTGGATAGTGATTATGGATTCATAAACTTAATGCAAGTTATCGAGTTAAGTATATCTTAAACATATAAGTATGATGTTTTATGTAACTTCATATGATTTATGCATATATTGTCTTATAGAGATGCAATTTAAGATAAGAATATATGTGTATTTACAGTCCGATTTTAACATCCAATTTTGAAAATATCCCTGATATATCCTTGATATATCCCCATCCCCGATAAATTCCCCCCCCCCCCGATGTGGCCGCCATTTAGAACATTGATTATTTATATTAAAAGAGTGATGAAATAATTAATCATAGTAAAAAAACAGAAACAGTTCTTACCGTGTAATCTTAGATCTCCTTTTACAAGTATCATTGAATCATGCACATTAATTCTCTCATTTAACAGTTTTCTTATACAAATTTAGTATATAAACTCTAGGTTTAATCAATATGAGGATCACAAAAATTTTATAAATAATTTAGAATCATATGAATCCTTTAGAGCACAAAAGACAACAACACGACGCAAAAAAAAGGCTAAACCACATGCCTTAAATGTGAACTTTATGTGCGCAAATAACATGATGAACTATAGATAAGTATATAAATTACAATATTTGTAATTAAATCGATTTATAGCAGTACCCTAATATGCTGTGGAAACCGATTCATCTTAATTTTAAATTCTAACATTGACTTTACATATTAAATCCTATACCCATTCTAATAATGATGTATAGTACATATGTGAGTTCCCTCATTTTATTACTAATTAACAGTTGATTGTAAATACAGAAATTTACACAAAACAATACATAAAGATTGAAAACTAATTTATGATTGAGCTCCGTCAGAGTTTCAATTAATTCGAATCTTAATGTTTGTCTGGAAAGAAACAGATTCCAATGAGCCAAAATTTGAGTCATATTTGGCATTTATGGGAATTCAATGCGGGTTTGGATCGACTAATTGGAGTCAGATCAACTAGAATCCCATGAAACAAAGATTTGAATTTGACACACTGCCATCAAGACAGCGAACCCAAAAATCAACAAAAGAAAACATTGGCCCACATCGTGCAAGCAATAACGAATAAACAACCAATGAACACGAGCAAACCCTGCCTTGATCAATCACATCTCACAGTGTACTTAAACAAAGTTCAGCCATTTACAAAAAGGGAAAAAATCTAGATCAGGTCTTGAAATGAGTGTCATATTTGATTCACAGACACATGGTATTTGGACACACAAATTATCCAAAGCATGGAAAGACGTCAATTATCTGATGCATTTGTGTGTCAAAATCTTGTGTGGTAAATGAAATAACATTAAACACTGGAATCATGAACAATGCAACTTCAAATCATGAACAATGCAACTAAGATATTCAAATCATGAACATTGCATTTTTTTTTATGAGCCCAAGGAGGCACCAACAACAGATCCACACACGTCACATTGGTCATGGACAAACAAATATTTAGTAGAAAGAAATCACCAATATATCATATAATTAAAAGTCAAAACCCAAAAAACTATGTGTCGCAAACACATGTTCAGATTTCCATCTGCCAAACAATACTCAAACAAGAATACGCAATGCTAAATAAAGAAACAAGCAGCTCCAGGAACCTCGTGTAACACAATCCCTCAACCTCAACGTATAAGCTCATTTCGAGTTCAACGAAAAGATCCAGTTACAACAGTCAAGAACAGTTTACTTCTACGCTGTCAAATAGCTAGAGACTCATTATGTATCACCTAGCATAGTTGCTAAATACGCTGAGTTGGAGTTTTACTTACAGGAGAGGCATAGGCTTGTCTCAAGTCTCTTGACCATTCATTCGCGTAAAAAAGTTCCAGTAAACCAAAATACACGCAGCAACAAAAAGATAACAGCTTTTGCATGAAAGCAAAGAATCAAATATTGAGCAGCAAAAAATTGAAGAGGTCAGAAAGAGAATAACCTGAGCAGGGAATGCCCCGTTGAATGCTCCCGGCACCAAATTCATCCCTCCTTCTGATGTGGCCCTGTAAATCCCATACATAAGCTTCAGATCGAAATCGTACAGGAATAATCTCGTCCCCGGCTTGATCCTCTGTACAACCTCCGCCTTCCCCTTGGGCATCCCGAAAACCCTGTGCCTGTAACACTCCGGCTTCGTCTTTGAATTGCACATGAATATAAACCCCGAGCTCTTATCCGCCTTCTGCTCGCTCTTCTTGTTGCCGTTAGCCGGAGCAGCGGCGGTGACGGCAGAAGCAGTGGGAGCTATTGTCACAGCATCGCTCGGCCCCTCTCTCTTGTTCTTGTTCCCATTGACCTTTCTCTCCTTCTTGATTTTCTTGGAAGGCGTCAACTTTGAAGAGCTCGGCTTTGCCTCCGCCGCCGGCGTCCCCGTCGCCGCTGGAGCTTCCGCCGCCGCTGCCGCTGCCGCCTTCTTGTTCTTCCTCGGCTTCACCATCGCTTCTGCTGCTGCAAAACACCAATATGATCAAATGGATGCAAAATCTCAATCCCAGTCCTAAAATTCAACATGATAGAACCAAAAACCCTAGAGAAATTGAAAGCGAGGAACTGAGATGAGCACCTGATAATCTCGATGTGAAGCGATGACGGCAAAATGGGCGAAATGGGAAGAGAGAGAGAGGGTGGACGATTTATATAGGGAGGGCGAAAGGAATAAACGGCGGGGATGTAGAAATGAGGAAGAATTCCCCGCAGGATCGAGACACGTGTAGACTGCCAGTCCCGGCCCAGCGAGATTAAAATCGGCGATTTAAACGGTTGGAAAACCCTAGAGCGTCCGACTACTGCGGAATTTGAAAACGTGGAGGTGAATTCCTCGGCGAGGAATTGTGGAAACTCTGGCTCTTTCGCTGATCTCCCACCCACTGCTTGTCTTTTTCTTTTCTTTTTTTGGGTGGGTGCCTATTTTTTTCTTAATAAAAATTTTAAATTTACCTTTTAACATAACTCACTATAATTATATCTTAACTCTCGTAAAATTTGGATGTTTGAAAGAGTTAGTAAGAATTAGAAGTGAAACTCTTACTAACTTGTTGCCCAAACAAGACCTAAAAGTGGGTCGGGCACGGGCTGAATACTAAGTTGCATGAGCTGCATGTGAAGTAATAGTTATTTTTTAATGATATTAGTAAAATATTCTGTTAATAAATAATATTTAGTAATAATAGTAATAAAATATTTATTCTTTTATTCGTAATAATCATAATGATAATGATTTACTTAATTATTTATTGGCATTTTAATGATTTACTTTTGAATTTTTCTCTTTCATTTTATTAATATTTTAGTAAACTTTTACTGATATTATTATATTAAAATAATAATTAAGAAAAATAATGAATCTACTGTTATCTTTGATATTATTTTATTCATTTTCTAAAATTGTTTAATTATTTTTTAATTAGCATGAACAATAAAGATCAATAATATAAAAAATATGTTAAATATATATGTGTAATAAGAATTAGTAATAACATTTAACAATTAGCTATTCTGTTCATAATAAAAATTAAACTTAGTTATTAATTACTAACTATTCATAATAGAAAAATCATTAATCATCAAAAATTAATACTAGTAATGTCTTTGGACACGATTATTATTATTAGTCACTAATAAAATTAGACTATTCCAGTTGTGTGTGTGTGTGTGTGTGAGAGAGAGAGAGAGAGAGAGAGAGAGAGAGAGAGAGAGAGAGAGAGACCCAATTCTAGTTATTAATAATATCTACCAATCACAGTAATTCTTATACTTTTAGGATTTATTAGTAGTAATTAAGGATTAAAAATGATCTCTCCCCACCAAATTACAAATGATGATTTATATTAATAATTATTAATACAGAGAAATACCAATAACTAGCTTTAATTAAAAATAATATTCATAATGATTAATGATAATTATTTAGTATTATCGGCCAACCATACCCCTACAAGTACTAAAATAATAAATATTTTATCAATAAACATTAATTATTACCAATAGCTATTTACAAAAAATTAACTAATATTACTACTAAATAAAAAATAATTAATAACATTAAAAATATTATAACTATTAGTAACATTACTAGCAATAAGTAATTTATTATTACTTTAGAACTAGCAAAATGATTTTATCAATAAACATTAATTATATTTTATTGCTAACTAACCGAAGAAAACATGAATGGAGGTGATACGACAAGATATAGAGGCAAAAGGTCTTAATGAAGACATATTGCTCGATAGGAATGAGTAAGGAAACTGACCCATGCGCCCGACCCTGCGTAATTCTCTTTTGGTTCATGTAGCCTACTCTAAAAACATGAGATAAATGACTTAGTTGTTGTTATTGTGTGGGGAAAAGCCATGGCTGCTATAAAATGCAGCAGTGATTACATAGATTGATCCCAAGCTCCTCCACAGAGGAGAAGGGAACAAACATGTATTTGCCCTATAAACTGAGATTGTTTATGAGCAGTAGTATTGAATTCTCTATAGCTGATGCCTTCTTCTACATTCATAGATGATGGTGGATGGGTTGTTAGTATTCCATCGCGCAAGGCACTTGGAATCAGTGATGAGAGTGCTCGGCACCTATGCTTCTCTTACAATCCAAGCAGGTTGGCCTAAGCTTTAGCCTATCCTTCGTCGTCAGTGTCCATCTTCGGTTGTGGTCTCTGCAGATGGCTGCGGCACATTCCACACCATGGCCAACGATAGCGTCTACGTCACTTGAAGCCTAGCCCAACGAGACTGTTCTGGGCCAGCACAAGGGGTTCTCTTCGGCATTATGTCGAGCACCTTGGGTGATTGAAAGAGAAGCTGCTGCCAATGTGATCGCAGAAGAATCTGCTTGAAATGGGGTTTTCAGATACCCTCTGTGCGTCTTTCTTCCAAATGCGCCCCATCGACATGGATCCAGTCGTAAAGGTCTCTTGTTCAAACACGTCCAGTTTCGGCCGATGATCCTTTGGTGTTTGGAAGGGCCCAGGGGTGGTGAGGTGCCTGGCGATCTTCGGAAGTGTTACCAACCTTTCATCGACAGTTTATCCAAAAAAAAGGTCATTGAACAGGAGCTGCTTACAACTTATTACACTCCCATTCACAAGCTTGAACATTGAGCTTTAGCTTGGGCCTTTAGTAAGGATTAGTTGGGGATGTATTTCGCCTTTAGCACTTGGACCTACAGAGCTCTTGAGTTATTGTCAACGGTTGGCTCGATATTCTGACTAGTTCGGATTGATTCAAGAAGTTTTAAGTTCAACCAAATACTTAGCCAAATTTTCAGTCTACACTTTTCTGTAACAGAATTCATTTTTGTATGGACATTTGAGCATGATGCGATCTTTATTTGGCTCTGTCATCAATATAGAAGTTGTAGAGAATTATTCCAGCTGCATGTCATGCTTTGAATTTACTCAAATCGGAGTAGTATTGAAGAAGTTATACCCAGTCAAAATACCCTATTCATTCAAATTCTGAGTGCATAAGTCTACATAGAGAATTTCAAAAGGTTTTGACTTTTTGACTAGTTTTGTGAATTTCCAAAAATTTCTATGTATGTATGAAAGTAAGAAAACTACCGGAAGGACTTAGAAGGTTCACTCAAGCCTATAAATAGGCATGATATTTGTTGTGGAGAAGCAACAAAAAAAAAAACCAAAAGAAAAGCAAGAATCAAGTCATTGGCAAGCAATTTTTTACAAATTAGAAGAGTGTTCCGCTTGCTTTCTCTTGAGAGATAGAGAGCGATTGAGTGGAGAATTTCTCTTTCTTGCTTGAGATCTTGTTTGAGAAGGACTCTAGCATTGAGTTTGTAGCAGGTGGGTGTGTGTGTGTGCTATATACAACGGAAGTTGGCGTGGTCAAGTATGTCATTGCGTTGTGTACCCTTTCGTTGATTCTAACATAGTGAAGCCCTCCGAGCTCTAAGATCAACCTGTGATTTTTCTCATTTGGGTTTTTCACGTAATTTTTGTGTTCATTTATTGTTGCATTGCCTTTTTTTTTTTTTTAATGTTTCAAGTGCCATCAAGAACAAGTTCCTGACAGCGGCGTTTTAATCGTGAACACCAACAAAGTGGTATCACAGCCAGGTTGTGGTGTTCGCGATGGCTGAAGAGAAGATGATGGTCGGTGACGAGAATGTTAAGTTGAAGTCATTCGATGGGTGAACCAACTTCACTTTATGGCAGCGGAAGATGAAGAACATTCTTATTCAACAAGATCTTCACATGTACATATTGGGCATCAAGCACAAGCTTGAGGAGGTGACCGTGGAGGCTTGGAACAAGGCGGATCTCAAGGCGATGAGTTCCATCGAGGGGCATCTTTCTAATGATGTCACATATAATGTCATGGATGAGAAGACCGCAAAAAGGTGCATGGGAGAAACTTGAGAAGTTGCACATGCAAATAAGCTATTACTAAAAGGCCAATTGCTTAACCTTCGTAAGGAGGAAGGAGGTCATGTTATGGAGCATCTCAATAAGTTTAATCATTGTGTGCACGATTTGTTGCGGGTGGAGGTCAAGTACGAAGAGGAGGTCAAATTTTTGCTTTTGCTACAATCATTGTTGTCATCCTTCAAGCATTTTCGGACCACGCTCCTGTTTGGCAAGGAGACTCTTCGATTCGAGGAGGTTGTCCAAGACATTATTTCTCATGTCAAGATGAACAAGAGCACGGTTGATGACATGAAGAATGAAGGCCTACTCATCAAGGGGTCAAATGATTATTATCGAGGCCAATCCAACGAAAGAGATAACAAGTTTGACAACAACAGAAAGTCAAGATCAAAATCCAGGAGCCGTAAAGATGTGGAATGTTATTATTGCCACAAGAAGGGTCACTTCAAGAAATCTTGCAAGAAGATAAAAGCTGATCAAAAGGAGGAAAAGAACCCTGAAAACACCACTACGACCGGAGTTGCCACGGAGAATAATGTCAAACTTCTTTCGGTTTCTTTAGGTAACGAAATTTCTGATTTATGGATTCTTGACTTGGGTTGTTCTTTCCATATGTGTGCAAACGAGAATTGGTTCGACACATATGAGAAGAAGAATGGAGGTGAAGTCCTCATAGGGAATGATGCTACTTGCAAGGTTGTTGGCATTGGCACGGTGAAAGTGATGATGTATGACAACATTATTCGATCTTTTGGCAACGTGCGACATTTCCCATCTCTAAAGAAGAACCTCATCTCTTTGAGCTATCTTAATGCCAACGACGACACATATTCTTCAAGCGGAGGCAAGTTTAAAATTTGCAATCGCTCGATGGTGATTATGCGAGGGAAGATGCTTTCTAACAACTTGTACAAGCCCTTGGAAGATATTATTTCTAATGGAGCTGCTATATCCCTACCGGAGAACTCGGAGAATGACTCAGCTCATATATGGCATCTTCGTTTTGGCTATATGAGTGAGCGGGTTATAAAGGAGCTACATAAGAGAAAATTATTGAAAAATTTTTGCTAGGATAGTTAGCGGCGATATGACTGTAACCTTGATATCTATAACACTTATTGGATGCACTAAATTTGAAAAAATTTTGCTTGGAGGATTTGCTACCATCATCACCTTGTTTCCCTTTGAAGTTATTCTTTCGAGAGGAGGATTGGGTGCTAGACTTATTGAACTGGGAAAAAAAGGAAGCCCTAGTCGCACTTGATTTTGAGTCGAAACTCCTAGCATTGTAATTAGACCTAAAAGAATCTAGATCTTGAACTATGATGTAAACTTTCTCTAATTCGGTGACTCCTCTAACTAACAATTCGGTTCGCAAGTCTTTTCTAAGTCCGGCTCTAAATCTAGAAAGGATTTGAGCTTGTCCTTCCTTACTGAAGGTACTGTATCTAATAAGAAGCCCATCGAATTTTGCAACGTACTCTTTTGCTGATGTACTGCCTTGATTGTATTGATGTCACATGTCCCATAAGACGGTCACTAAATGATGGTGGCACATACTTACCTTTCAACTCATCTTTCATCATGTCCCATGTTTCAATAGGTCGTTGAAGTCGGGATGCGCGTATGTACTCTAAGTTAGTCCAGTACTGACTAGCTTGACTGGTCAACTTAACTTTTCTCGGCTCAGTGAGATTGTACCATGTATCTAATTGGAGTATCCAATCTAGAAAAAGTTGTGGGTCATGACGTCCATCAAAGGTGGGAACATCGATCTTAATGTTTTTCAGATATTGATCATCAGGATTGGGTGGGCTATTAGTGTTATCACGACGGTTGTTTCGCAATGAGGATTAATTTTCTTCAGTAGTGGACTCTCGACAAGATATTTCTTTTACTTGCTCTTTAGTTTCATGTAGATCAGCTCGAGTCCGAGCCATGTCGTGGGGTCAAGGCTTCAAGTTTAGCCATAAGATCAGTTATCGTAGCTTGGGAGAGCATGGAATCAGTGTTGCGTTCACTAACTTCTTCACGCAAGTATGGAGTACCACTACGGGTTGGCATGCAATGTATGAGTCCTAAGATGAATGCAAATTTATACTATTTTTTTTATTTTACTTTTGAAAATTTGTTTTCTGAAATTGTCGGGTCAGTCGAACCCCAATTTTACCAGTCCGATTGGCTAGGTCAGTGCAACTCAAGTAAGAGGTTTTCCGCATTTGATGTTCCTTAATTACTAAACCACGTTGAGTACCCTTCCTTGGTTAGACACCAATCGTACAAAATTTCATGGAAAGACTTACCTTTCAAGGGTTCCTAATTTACACTAGGTTTCTTTTTTTGTATTTAAAAATTAACTAGATGAAAGAAACTATATTGAAGTGCTTTTAAATGCAAATCCGACCTAATTGTGCTCTGATACCAAGATGATGTGAAACGTGTATAGGGCGGAAGCAATAGATAAATTAACTCAAAGATACGCTTCACCAACAAGAAAAAACGTTGGTAGAAATTGAATTAAAACAGATAATATTAGATTATGCTATGTTGATCATGCAAGTGCTTATCAATTTCAATGTTAAAGAACTAATTAGAAACTTTGTTTATACAGAACATCAAGTTCCATACGCAATAAAGAAATCAAATCATCACAAAGGAAATCAAATCATCACAAAGGAGAAACACACTTTTAATGTGGACAGAAGATCAGAATAGATAACAAACTGGATAATGTACAATTAAACTTGTAATTAAAGAGTTGATGTAATAAGAAAAATACATGAGATGGTTGTAAAATTGATCTTAGCTTGCTTATTGGTTGTTGGTTGATTTTTGAACTTATGCCGAGTCAACGAAAACAGTATCGTCGAGGAGTCGAGGCGCTTATGCAAACGAGACCGAAGTTGCTGGATGCGTAACAAAAGAGAAAGGGATTTAGCGTCAGGTATTCAACGGAAATTTATTTGAAAGGAAAAAATTTGAAGAGGAGATAGAGAGAGAATAGAGATAGATAAATCAATTACGGCTTCCCACCAATAATTGAGTCTAATAAGTCATCTCACCGCTGATAGAGAGGAGGATTGAGAAATCCATATTAAACTTAATTGAGATTAAAAACTTTAATTAATTGTTCACTGAAAAAAGTGAATATTGACCGTTATATAGGCTACAAAATTGCATCTCCTACTTGCATTTGGATTACATAATTCTAATTCTAAAAGAAATCAAAAGTCAAAATGAAAAGAGAAAATACATGAAAAAGAAAGTAGTATCCAACTACAAATCATACTACTAAAAAATAAAAGAAATAGATACTAGAACTCCTAATACTACTCAGATTTTACAATTTTTTCTAGAACCAAATTGCCTTAGAATTCTAGGACCTCCTTCATGCTTTTAAATTGGGCTTCAGCTTCACGATGTCCGCATCACCGTTATAGTGCCTTATCTTGTAATAAGACAAAGCTACTAAACATACTCATTGGTGGCTTAATTTATAAGTTAATACATCATCAAAATATTAGGGTTGACGGAACCTATTAGCGCCTATTTGTTTACTATGAAATGGCAAATTATTGAATGGCATTACCACTTTGAGCAGAGGTGACCTCACCATGCATAATAGGATGAAAATAGGGACCAAATTTGCAAATGATTCCACCCATTCAAAGATTGATGGGCTCAATATACCACATTATAACACTAAAGAAGTACTAGATTTTGGGAGAAACGAAATCCCAACATGCATATAGAGACACAGTTAATTATGATAGAAGTATAGAAGTACAATGACAAACAAAAGACTTTAATGTCAAACAGATAATGGAAAACTGCATTTTAGTGAGATCTTGAAAGGCATCACTGAAGAAACTGAAGAGAAAAAAACAAACCACTGATAAATTCCATAAGCAACTTTGAAACAAAGAAACAAGTAAATCTTCGAGAGATGAATAATAAAAGTTAAAAATTAGGAATTTTTGAGAGATGAATAATGAAAGAGTTAGAAATTAGATTTGAGTTCATTGTTTAGAAAGAATCAAAATGTGTGCGTGCGTGCGCGTGCGAGAGAGAGAGAGAGAGAGAGAGAGAGACTAATTCCAACCCTCTGATAAAATCAACAACTTTTGAATTAGATATATTTTCATGTGGTTTTTTTGGATGATTTTAGGCTAATTCCAAAATCATTTGCCAACTTTTGCTTAATTCTAGTACAATTAATTCAATTTCCACTTGCCACACGAGGCCAATGGTACAAAGGCTCTCAATGGATCAGGTTCGGGGCGATATAGTAATTTCCAAACTGAACCCGTCCTACCATTATATATACCAAACCCAACCAAAATCCTACCCGATTAGCCACGGGTCCATGCTTAAATGTTCCCATACCCATCCCATTTAGACAGGTAACTAGACCCAATTAAGGAACCCGACCCATTTAACTTTTAACTAACTTATTTCTCACAAATCAATAATCAAAAGTACTCACAAATGTCAAAAATTAAGTGCACATTATTCCAATAACACAGCTTCAAGCAAATAAATTCTACATGAACTCCAATGGGTATCTAAGCCATATTATTAATTAAATAAAGGAGTTAATAGTCTTAAATGAGTATGGTACAAGTACACACAAATTCAACCCATTACTAACAGGGTTATCAGATCAAGGTTTATTCGTGTCAACGGGTATGAAAATCTAACCATACCCATCTGATCGGGTCTGGGTCAGGTCAAGACCCGACCCATTAAGAAGCCACTACGGGACGTATGTCTTGCACAGAAATTGCATCGTCTACGGTTACAATAGTATTCTATTAAATGAACGCGGACACATCTGACAGATAATGAGATATCAAAGTGAAAGGATACCACATAAACAGATATGACCGGCATTTAGTCCAGATTAGATATTTTTGAGATAACTCCTCACATCACAATATTGTACAACAGGAGATGTCAATATTAACATACAAGCATGTCAATATTCACAGTGGTGTCTTTGAAAAGAATGACGGAATAATAAGCAAGTGTTTCAACAATGTTCATGATTCCTGTGAGCATTCATGATAAAGTTGCCGAAAGTATGTCATAGTCATAATCTTTAAGCATTCTTGTAAGGACAAATAAGAAGATTGAAGATAAAATTTCCATAGAGGGGACACAACAGGAGCTCAAATCAGTCTGCATGAAATCATGTTTAATTAATTTCTACTATTGAAGAAAATATATCAATGAGATGCTCTACTTCATTGCATTTTCAAATTTGCAACCAAAAGCACCGAATGCATCCTCTTGATAAGAGTACACGACTGATTTACCCTAACCCTTTTGGAAGATCCATTGCATTAGGTGTGACATTCAAGTACACGACTGATTTACCCTAACCCTTTTGGAAGATCCATTGCATCAGGTGTGACATATTAACACTACGGAAGTAGTTCTGATACTCTTAACAAAAACAAGAAAAACAGAGAAATGAAAAGGAGAAGAAATGGAAGGAAAGGAAAGGAAGAGAGATTATGTTTCAACAAAATTTAAAGGAAAAAAATGATAAACAGACTACTTCTGCTGGATTACAAGTGGATCCAAGAGAATAATATATACACTCAAATCTCATGTATTGCACACAAGATTATCATTAGAAAAGGCCCCAAATTTCACACACTCTTTTAGTCCATTTGAGTCCCAAAGACATAGTATAGAAAGAATTTTAAAGACATAAAAGAATACGTATGCATGCAATAAATCCACTCGGCTCCTATCCATCACCAGAATAACACGACGTCTCAAATTTTTATATGCATCAAAATCTTGAACATCACTATAATCCAAAATAAGTTTGAATGATGAGATAGGAATCTTTTCATCCAATGTTTACCAGAAACATTGAAGAGGGGCACTAAACATAAAACCCACCTCTCTGTGTACCTCGTGTCCAATATCTTCCATACCTTCAAGAATCCAGCAATTTCTAGCTTGGCAAAGATGAGATAAATAAACTTGAATCATTGTTTCAAGACAACAATTAAGAATAAATCTGAAGCAATATGGGGGTTCTTACATTATGAAGAGATAATAGAACCAGAAAAGAGGTGAATGAAAGAGATCTATATTAGATGATAAATGACAAAGTGTACATTGTACATTTGGAGGAAACTAGACTGGAAACATCATAATGAAGCATATGATGGGACTTGGAGGTGGGTAGCAGCAGGACAGGATAAATCTATTACCCAAAGCTTTTATCCCAGTACCACGACAAAAATTAGAAGTTAGAACTGCCACACCCTAACAGGTAAAAGAAAAAATTTCTTTACCCTGTAAATGGGTAAAATGCATAAAATTATATCTTCGCTATCATTCTTCCCAGGAATGTAAATACTGAACTATATATCTAAAGATAATAGCTGCAATCTAAACAATGGTATAAGATGCAACAATATATCTATAAGGTCTTCATAATGGTTCACTTTGCAAAAAAGTATTGACCCTTATAATTAAACGGATAGCTGATTATATTTGTGGACAACTTGCAAGATGGCTATCAGGAAACATCTGGCAACAAGATAGGCCTAAAGTAACATAATAAGAAAATAATATAGTAGAGAAACTAGAAAACATGTACCAAAAATACATGTTTTCAACCAAAACAATTCAATGCCCACTAGTAACAACCCCAGTTTATTTGCACAAAATCCTATATACTAATTTTCCTCTCAGCCATTTCTTTAGAGGATATATAAATTACTATAGTAACACAAAAACATAAGTAAAACAATTAGCATCATATTTCTCCTAATTCTTCTTGTTAAAGCTGTGCAATCTGTAGTAGTCAGATAGGAGGCCTAACATGGCAGTCGGGAAAGGGCTGTGAAAGGGTTTATCCAACATAATATAGTAATGGCATGCTCACCATTTCAGGCCGCCTGCACAAAGCAACCAGCAACAAATTTGACCGCAACACAATTTGTAGAAAACTTGACGGACTAGACTTGTCTACCCACAAATCAGATTCATAGGGTCAAAGTTGTTGAATCAAGGACTTGTACATAACTAGGACGACAGTGCGGATAAGATAGCATGGGTATCTGCAACAGTATTGAAGACATAACATGAACAAGAATAATCAGAAACCAAGTCTCCAACATATATATAAAGGAAATGTCGAGCTATATGTGTACATAGAGGTGCACAGGTAAAAGAAGTATAATAGGTATCTATTTTTTTTATCCAACAATATTTGTACGTGTATCCAAAAGTTGAAAGTGGATACTGCTATGGTAAATGCTATATACAATTTGTATCTGATCGGTTTGCACCCCAAATGACATATCAAAAATGTCCTTTGTGTATGCAAATATTCAATGAACACCTCACTTGTGTGTTGGGACGCACGGACACAGCAGTTTAGCTGTCGCTCCCGTGTCGGATCATGTCGGACATGAATCTATCCGACACAGGTTTGCCACAAACACGCGTGGATTCGTGTTGGATTCGTTTCTGACCATGTCCGCCTTCAATTCTGGGGGCCCGCTGTGATACAGTTCCAATGCGGCGAGGATGTGGCAAAGACGCGGCAAGGACTCAGTAAAGACACAGTGACGGAGAAATTGGGTTTATTTTTGCCCAAGAACAAGAGGGAGGAGGAAGAAACATTGGCATTGGGTTTTGGTCTAAATTCAATTTCGACCCAAACCAAAGTTATTAAATTAGTTGTGTTTTAGGTATAGGGGGAAATTAGACCCAAACCCAAAAACTTAAGTTGTGAATCCAAAGTGGTTCGGGTATTTTAACATTTAAAAGAACCCAAGACCTAATACCCAACACTTAAAACAAAAGAGGCTTACTCTTCCTTTTGCCTCTTTTGTCCTCTTTGGTACACTGTAGACGCCGTCGTAGCGACCACCACAACTTCGTCGACGCTGCAGCGACGCCACCAAAGCGCTACGACGCATCAGCAGCAACATGACAGTTCTGGTTCTTTTAGTTTTTCTTGTTATTTTAGCCAATATTCAAATAGATCATATTAAAAATTTGTCGACTCCCTATTGTGTCGTGTCCTAATTTTTCAATAGTCCTGTTGTTGCGTCCATATCATGTCATGTCACCGTGTCTCTGATCGCGGGTGGTAGCTTTCGTGCCTTCTCGGTCCTAGTGTGCCTCAAGGATGTTCTTTTAAGAACCCCTGCAACGTTTGACCCAAAAGATTAACACCCCTAACATCAATGTTCTAAAAAACAGTTTCAGTACGCACACGGTCCGGGAACGCATAATGCTTAAACGGTTTAAATGTGATTCAATAGATTACATGTTTTATTATTATTTTAATATATAATAATATTATAATACTTAAAACATGCAAATATGAATTTTATAAACTCTCAAAAAAAAAGCATAAAATATAGCAACATAACTTGAAAACTTAAATTGCTAGTACTAAGAGGAAGTTAAAAAGTAATAATGTCAATCAATTCAAAGTACATCAATGTACCTCAACCTCCAATAACTATATTTAAAAAATGCTTTTTAAATGAACAAATATATGTATTTCTTTCAAAAAACAACATACCTCCAACAATTTTGGTTTATTGTTAGATGCAATGCAAGTAATGTGAAACTCTATTCTTCTCACGTTTGAGGCACTCCTCAGCCTATTAAAAGAAATAAAGACCATTGGATTTAGGCACTTAGGTGTGACTTAAAGGTGTGACTTAAGGCTTGGCAGCATCTAAATCTTGGACCAAGGCTTAAGCCTTTTTAAACTCAGTGATTCCACGATTTCATAACTCATTTTCTAGGTCTATTCTAAGCCCAGCTCAAAATTGGGAAAAGACTTGAACGTCACTCTTGATCGATGCAAAAAAACATGCACAAAAATGTGTATTTTGAAATCAGTAAAAGTGCTTGTGGTGCTTTGACTTCTCAATACTACCGCAATAACATATTGGTTATTCGGGTCAAATCCACAAGGATGAGAGGCGATAGAAACTTTATCGGTGATTCGTGAAGGTGTTAAACAATTCTTTTTTGTTTTGAAAAAATTTAAAAGAGAAAAACTAAAACAAGTAGAAGAGATAAAAGAAGATGAAAACAAAGATAAAACTATAGTGATGTGACTGGAAGAAGTGGTTTTGAAAACAAAATCAAAAGAGAAGAAAACTCATAGATTACTCACTACTAATTGTTCCTACTAATCACACTAAGCTCTTTGATGATAAGTGTCTCACATTGGATCTTTGATAGCCACTAAGCATAACTTCAAGAAGCTTTTCAAAGCATGACCCATAAGATTGTTCTTCTCCCTCAACCTTGCTCACAAGGCAAACTTGAACATCAACCTATCAAGATCTATTAGAAGTCAAGCACAGGATGAGAAACAAGTGTACAAATTGTATAAGTCAAAGGTGAGTGGTGAAATTCAAAGTTGCATTACAAGCAAGTTATTGCAAACATTAAATCATCAAAATCATTAGAGGTAGGCATGAAATAAGAAAGTTAGTTGCAAGTTAGGAAGTTAAAAGTTACAACCCTTCATCATGAGCCATCAATGGCTCTTGCAAGAGCAAGACCTTATATGATGCTATTAGATTCATGTGGCTTATCAATCAAGAGTTCGAGAGTTAGTGGGTTAGTAGTGACATCACCATGGAGAGAAAACTAGCTAATCATCCTAGAAAGAAATTAAAGAAGAAACAATGAAGAGAAAGGAGGAAATTTTTCATAGAATGTCACTGTCTATTACAAATAACTCTTTTTTTTCTTGAATCTATCACTAATCTAATTCTAGATCTATAAAGAAAGAAAATACAAAGAAAATAAAAGAAAAACTCCTAAGCTACAACTAGAAGGAGAAAACCCAAGCTACTGCTCTCCTCTCCTGATTTCTAGCCTCTTGAAGGGATATTTATAGGCACAGAGGATTAGGGTTTCATTGGACGAGTACACACGTTGAAGACCAGGGCCACTGGCCCTCATCTTGCGCGCAAACACGACAAAAGCTGCATTTGCGTGGCTTGATCAGGGCTAATGGCCCTGATCTTGCTAGCGTCTCTCTCAGCTTCGACATGCTTCTATATGTATGTATTATTCGTCAATTTGCCACGTTGCATCAATAGATAAGGCTCTCAACTCGGGATCCAAATATAGCTTCTAGAAGATCTTTGACTTGGCCTTCAAAAGCTTGATTAATTACCCGAAAATGAATCTATTAAGCTCATAATCCCCAGTTTGGCCCTATCGATATAATCTGCACACAAAAGATCAAAAAATGGTGATTATTAGTGTTTTATATGTAAACTGAGTATGAAAATATGATAATAATATGCTGAGTTGATAACTAATCACAACCCTACACTTATCTTTTAGCTCGTCCCCGAGAAAAACAAGAAAAACTGAAAACTAAACTAAGAATGTTATTACACCACTTTCGCAGGTGACACGACTACACTGAGCGTGTGCAGCAACCCTTTAAACCTCTAGGTAACCCCTAGAGGAGTTATAATCTCCTGAGTATTCAGTGAATTACACAAAAAATCCAAAAAGAAAGAAAACAAATGAGTATTTTCGAAAATGTATTTTGAAAGAGAACTTTTGAAATATTTTGGCAAAAATTTAATCAATCAAAGGTCATAAGTTCACCGAAAATTATTCATTCTTGAACTTAGTCCATATGCAAGATCTTGTCCTAAATCAAGGTAAGAATTCAAAATTGAATAGATCATTTGATCTCTTATAAAACTCCAGATAATATGCAATTTGTGATAGTGTAGATTTTTGGGATTTCAACTCTAACCATCAAGCCATTTATTTATATATGATTCCCTTAGTCTTCTTAGGCTTTCTAATTTACTCAGGTAGTGAGCCTTTAGCCGGTGACTCCCAAACTAGATAGTTTTAGGGTACCAGATGAGAAAACATCCCTCAGGCTTAAGGACTCAAGTAAACAAGGCCACAAAACTAAGGGGTTTTGTTTGTTTTGACCACTGTTAGGCGTGAATAATCATGCTTCCTGAGGCATAATTATCCAGCTTTAATAAGTGATTTATTTATTCATCATTTTTTTATTATGACATTTTAGGTCTTTGTTTCAATCCCAAAAATATGGAAGTGTAAAGTGCATGTTCTCTAAGGAAAAAATTCAAGATCAAATTATCTTTTCAATCTTTTTCTTAATCTAAAACTAAAAAAACTAAAAACTACACTGAGCGTGTTATAGTCTTTAAACCTAAAAACTTAACTAAGAATGTTATTACACCACTTTTGCAGGTAACGCGACTACACTGAACATGTGCAAAACCCTTCAAACCTCTAGGTTACCCCTAGGGGGGTTATACTCTCCTAAGGTTTTCAGTAGATTACACCCACAAAATTCAAAAAGAAAAAAAACAAATGTTAGTATTTTCCAAAACGCATTTTGAAAGAGATAATTTTTGAAATATTTTGGCAAAAATTTAAGCGGTCAAAAGTCATAAGTTCACCAAAAATTATTCATTCTTAAACTTGGTCCATATGCAAGATCATGTCCTAAATCTAGGTAAGAATTCAAAATTGAATAGATCATTTGATCTCTTATAAAACTCTAGATAATATGCACTTTGTGATATTGTAGATTTTTGGGATTTCAACTCTAACCATCAAGCCATTTATTTATATATGATTCCCTTAGTCTTCATAGGCTTTCTAATTTACTCAGGTAGTGAGCCTTTAGCCGGTGACTCCCAAACTAGACAGTTTTAGGGCACCAGATGAGAAAACATCCCTCAGGCTTAAGGACTCGAATAAACAAGGCCACAAAACTAAGGGGTTTTGTTTGTTTTGACCACTGTTAGGCGTGAATAATCATGCTTCCTGAGGCATAATTATCCAGCTTTAATAAGTGATTTATTTATTCATCATTTTTTTATTATGACATTTTAGGTCTTTGTTTCAATCCCAAAAATATGTAAGTGTAAAGTGCATGTTCTCTAAGGAAAAAATTCAAGATCAAATTATCTTTTCAATCTTTTTCTTAATCTAAAACTAAAAAAACTAAAAACTACACTGAGTGTGTTAGTCTTTAAACCTAAAAATTTAACTAAGAATGTTATTACACCACTTTTGCAGGTAACGCGACTACACTGAACATGTGCAAAAACCCTTCAAACCTCTAGGTTACCCCTAGAGGGGGGTTATACTCTCCTAAGGTTTTCAGTAGATTACACCCACAAAATCCAAAAGAAAAAAAAACAAATGTTAGTATTTTCCAAAACGCATTTTGAAAGAGATAATTTTTGAAATATTTTGGCAAAAATTTAAGCGGCCAAAAGTCATAAGTTCACCAAAAATTATTCATTCTTAAACTTGGTCCATATGCAAGATCATGTCCTAAATCTAGGTAAGAATTCAAAATTGAATAGATCATTTCATCTCTTATAAAACTCTAGATAATATGCACTTTGTGATATTGTAAATTTTTGGGATTTCAACTCTAACCATCAAGCCATTTATTTATATATGATTCCCTTAGTCTTCTTAGGCTTTCTAATTTACTCAGGTAGTGAGCCTTTAGCCGGTGACTCCCAAACTAGACAGTTTTAGGGCACCAGATGAGAAAACATCCCTCAGGCTTAAGGACTCGAGTAAACAAGGCCACAAAACTAAGGGGTTTTGTTTGTTTTGACCACTGTTAGGCGTGAATAATCATGCTTCCTGAGGCATAATTATCCAGCTTTAATAAGTGATTTATTTATTCATCATTTTTTTATTATGACATTTTAGGTCTTTGTTTCAATCCCAAAAATATGTAAGTGTAAAGTGCATGTTCTCTAAGGAAAAAATTCAAGATCAAATTATCTTTTCAATCTTTTTCTTAATCTAAAACTAAAAAAAATAAAAACTACACTGAGCGTGTTATAGTCTTTAAACCTAAAAACTTAACTAAGAATGTTATTACACCACTTTTGCAGGTAACACGACTACACTGAACATGTGCAACCCTTCAAACCTCTAGGTTACCCCTAGAGGGGGGTTATACTCTCCTAAGGTTTTCAGTAGATTACACCCACAAAATCCAAAAAGAAAAAAAAACAAATGTTAGTATTTTCCAAAACGCATTTTGAAAGAGATAATTTTTGAAATATTTTGGCAAAAATTTAAGCGGCCAAAGTCACAAGTTCACCAAAAATTA
This sequence comes from Agave tequilana, assembly GCA_038442645.1. NCBI lineage: Eukaryota > Viridiplantae > Streptophyta > Magnoliopsida > Asparagales > Asparagaceae > Agave > Agave tequilana. Next base: position 31,953 of record JAVJIF010016740.1, on the reverse strand, counting down.
TTCATTCTTAAACTTGGTCCATATGCAAGATCATGTCCTAAATCAAGGTAAGAATTCAAAATTGAATAGATCATTTCATCTCTTATAAAACTCTAGATAATATGCACTTTATGATATTGTAGATTTTTGGGATTTCAACTCTAACCATCAAGCCATTTATTTATATATGATTCCCTTAGTCTTCTTAGGCTTTCTAATTTACTCAGGTAGTGAGCCTTTAGCCGGTGACTCCCAAACTAGACAGTTTTAGGGCACCAGATGAGAAAACATCCCTCAGGCTTAAGGACTCGAGTAAACAAGGCCACAAAACTAAGGGGTTTTGTTTGTTTTGACCACTGTTAGGCGTGAATAATCATGCTTCCTGAGGCATAATTATCCAGCTTTAATAAGTGATTTATTTATTCATCATTTTTTTATTATGACATTTAGGTCTTTGTTCAATCCCAAAAATATGTAAGTGTAAGTGCATGTTCTCTAAGGAAAAAAATTCAAGATCAAATTATCTTTTCAATCTTTTTCTTATCTAAAACTAAAAAAAACTAAAACTACACTGAGCGTGTTATAGTCTTTAAACCTAAAAACTTAACTAAGAATGTTATTACACCACTTTTGCAGATAACGCGACTACACTGAGCATGTACAACCCTTCAAACCTCTAAGTTCCCCCTAGAGGGGGAGTTATGCTCTCCTAAGGGTTTTCAGTAGATTACACCCACAAAATCCAAAAGAAAAAACAAATAATAGTATTTTCAAAATGCATTTTGAAAGAATTTTTGAAATATTTTGGCAAAAAATTTAAGCGATCAAAAGTCATAAGTTCACCAAAATTATTCATTCTTAAACTTAGTCCATAAGCAAGATCTTGTTCTAAATCAAGGTAAGAATTCAAAATTGAATAAATCATTTGCTCTTATAAAACTCTAGATAATATGCACGTTGTGATATTATAGATTTTTGGGATTTCAACTCTGATCATCAAGCCATTTATTTATTTATGATTCCCTTAGTTTTCTTAGGCTTTCTAATTTACCCGTGTAGTGAGCCTTTAGCCGGTGACTCCCAAACTAGATAGTTTTAGGGCACCAGATGAGAAAACATCCCTCGGGCTTAAGGAGTCGAGTAAACAAGGCCACAAAACTAAAGGGTTTTGTTTGTTTTGACCACTGTTATGCGTGAATAATCATGCTTCCTGAGGCATAATTATCCAGCTTTAATAAGTGATTTTTTTTATTCATCGTTTTTTTATATGGCATTTTAATCTTTGTTTAAATGCATAATTAACAGCTTTAATAAGTGATTTTTTTTATTCATCATTTTTTTATATGGCATTTTAATCTTTGTTTAATCCCAAAAATATGTAAGTGTAAAGTGCATATTCTCTAAGGTAAAAAATTCAAGATCAAATTATCTTTCAATCTTTTTCTTAACCTAAAACTAAAAAAACTAAAAACTAAACTGAGTGTATTATAGTCTTTGAACTTAAAAACTAAACTAAGAATGTTATTACACCACTTTTACAGGTGACGCAACCACACAAAGCGTGTGCAACAACCCTTCAAACCTCTAGGGTAACCTAAAGGGGGAGTTATACTCTCCTAAGGGTTTTCAGCGGATTACACCCACAAAATCCAAAACGAAAGAAAACAAATGTTAGTATTTTTGAAAACGCATTTTGAAAGAGATAATTTTTGAAATATTTTGGAAAAATTTAAGCGATCAAAAGTCATAAGTTCACCAAAAATTATTCATTCTTAAACTTGGTCCATATGCAAGATCATGTCCTAAATCTAAGTAAGAATTCAAAATTGAATAGATCATTTGATCTCTTATAAAAATCTAGATAATATGCATTTTGTGATATTGTGGATTTTTGAGATTTCAACTCTAACCATCAAGCCATTTATTTATATGTTTTTCTCTTAGCTTTCTTAGACTTTCTAGCTTACCCGGGTAGTGAGCCTTAAGCCGGTGACTCCCAAACTAGATAGTTTTAGGGCTCCAGATGAGAAAACATCCCTCAGGCTTAAGAACTCGAGAAAACAAGGCCACAAAACTAAGAAATTTTGTTTGTTTTGACCATTGTTAGGCGTGAATAATCATGCCTCCTGAGGCATGATTATCCAGCTTTAATAAGTGATTTTTTTATTTATCGTTTTCTTATTATGGCATTTTAAGTCTTTGTTTCAAACCCAAAAAGTGAAGGTTTGAAATGCATATTCTCTAAAGCAAAAAAATTCAAGATCAATCTTTTCAATCTTTCTTTCTTAACCTAAAATTTAAAAAAAAAATCATTATTTTTACTAGGTTTAAGAAGTCATAATTGTGGTTCCCTTCATTTCTAAGATTGACTTAATTTTCTTTAAAATAGATCAAAATTCTCTTGTTTCAAAAAGTTCATTAAAAAAAAAAAAAGGTTCTATACAAAAGAAAATTTTCTAAAAATATCCTTAAAAGAGAGAAGGAAACAAAACAACTAAAACAACAAAGCCATTTGTCCCAAGTATTTGGGGTAGGCAACATGAACCAAAAGAGAATTACGCCGGATCAGGCACATGGATCAGCTTTTTCCACTCATTCCTATCGAGCAATATGCCTTCACTAAGACCTTTAGCCTCTATATCATGTCATATTACCTCCATCCATGTTTTTTTGGTCTCCCTTGCGCTCTTTTAACTTGCCCTAATTTGATACGCTTTACTCGCCGGACTGGCGCATTTGTAAGTCTATTTCAACATGACCAGACCATCTTAAGTGGTTTTTTCTCATCTTCTCTTCTATAAAGGCTACGCCAATCTTAGTACGAATAACCTCATTTCTCACCTTATCTCTCCTCGTGTTGCCACACATCCAACGAAGCATGTGCATCTCTGCTACGCTCGTCTTCTGGGCATAATATCTCTTTATAGCCCAACATTCTGTGACATATAACAAAACTGGCCTAATAACAGTCCGATAAAAACTTTTCTTCAGCCATAACGAAATATTACGATCACATAAAACTCCGACAGTGCACCGTTCACTGCCTGTCCCAAGCCAGTATATAGGAGGAGGGTTATGGTAGGCCTGTGACAGCCAACGTAAAACATTGACACATATTATGAACATGAACCAAGAACTAAAAAGAGAGAAGGGAGAAATTCTAAAAAATCTACATTAGTCAAACCCTCTCCCACACCTGTTTCATACATTAACCTCAATGCATTGTGTGTGTATGCATAAAAATAGAGGGGAAGAAAAATATCGCCTCAGGGTGGTGGCTCCGGTAGAGATCTGATTGGCGCACGCGTTGTTGCCCAAAACAATGGATTTGGAGGTCGCCGAAACTCACCATTGACTTCTATTCCTATATAACCTAGTAACTGAATATGGACGTGTAAGATTTTATTTTGAAAATTATCCCCTTCTAACTACTAATTTTGAAAAATCATCTCTGAGTCATCTTGTTCTACACCTTTATCCGACAATTGGGTGTGATTTTGGAAGATGATTGATTTGGGCATAAAAGGTACATGAACCATTACTGACTCAGGTATCTAAATCAACTCAAGGTTCTTAAGTCGAAATTGGTTCGAAAATTGAGACCAAACACGTTTCCCATCAATAGATTATGATTTTGAAAGATTGACGATTCAATTTCAAGATTAATTGGTACAGGATTTAATATTGACTCGGGAATGTGGTTAAAATCAGGTAAAAATATCGGAGCTGGCATTGGTCAAAAAGTGGGATGGAACTGCCAAATTGATGATCGGGTTCACATTCACGTTCAATTTCATGGAAGTGATAACTTGTCAAATTGTCGATGTGGTTCTCAAAACTTTAATTTTGGTCAAGTTCAAATGGGTATGATGAAATTAAATCTTAATTTCCAAAACAACATGATTCTTGGGCTAGATCATAAGGTTAGAGATGTCAGAATTGGTCAAAAATTGAAAAGAGAGTTTCCTCATTCCTGTAAGCTATTCAGTTGACCAATTAACTCATTTGTGCTTCTAATCTATCAATGGACTAGATAACAAATTTCGGGCTTGAATTATGTCTTCCGTACTCGGTTCTTCTTGAAAAGGTGAGTATGAAAGTTGGTTTTGAATTTTTTACTGAAATTGTAAGTCTATCAGATTTTGAATTTGTTGTTCGGACTCGAGCAACATTTCAATACTCATTTCCAAGTCGACTGGTTTTTCATTTTGTTGAGGTGAGACTTGAAAGGGTGAGTATGAATCTTAGACATATTGGTGTAAATTAGGAGTCCAAAATGTGTTGAAATTGTCGCTCGAACTCATGCAATGCTTCTAGCCTCTTTTCTAACACAGATTTTTCTTTAATAGAATATTCTGAAAAAGGAGTATATGAAACAAAATTTTGGGAAAAATTATAGACAAGGTTGAAAATTTGACTTGGGGGAGGTGTATCCCATTGACTCTATGAAGAGTTGAAATGAGTTTGCAAATTCGAGCCGTTATACTGGGAATATGGGTTATATTGAGTCGTATAAAACCAATCTGGCCTATTTTGTTGGGTCACGTTGTACAAAGCCGGGTTCAAGTTATCTAAGTCAAATAAGGTTGGGGTGAAAAAAGAATTCATAGTAAGATTGAAAATTTTTGGTTATAATCCATTTCACAAAAAATAAAAAAAGAAAACAAACAAAGAAAGAAAAATCAAACAGACTATGCTAGGATTGACCTGGACCTAAACGACTCCTAATTGGTCGACCGTCCAGGAGAGGAATATTACAGTAATCTGACCATAAACTAAACGGCCAGGTAAGAGCAAAATTCAGTGGGAGGCATTCGTGCGTAAGCAACGGGCCTTAATTACGCCTAACACTAAATCTTCAAGGCTTAATCTCTTAATCCCCAATCCTTGACACTGATTTGGCAAAACTATAATCTAACTCTCCCAAGGTGATATCCCTAGGAGGCCAATGTCTAGCAAGTTTTATTAGGCATGAGTTGTGTGAGTGAGGAGGTGATTTTTTGGGCAAAGGGAGAGTAATGACGTCCCAACCTTATGTTATATTAAGATTTGCCTTTTAATTTGATTCGTGCAAGAGTGCAATATAGGCAAGAATAGACACTAAAAGCGATTAAAATCACCCAAATGTTTGTCTTAAACATGCAATGCAATATGTACACCTCAGTCCAGCGTTAACAGAAAAAAACAATAATATGGAATTAAAATTGACATGTGCCTACATGCAAATGTCTAAACCATTTTTTAACAATTCCAATTACCGATTTTTGTAATTTTTATTGCAATGTGTAAGCAAACAATACAAAAACTACAGCAAATATAAGCTTTATGTATCAATTCTGGTGATCCTGCAAAACTGGAGGCCAGATGGCCACATTTTGGTCGCAATTGCTCAGCTATAGTATGGCCAAAAGTTCCCTGCTTTCGAAAGCCGGGAGCTACAAGTTCAAGATATGTTCTGCAGGTGCTTAGTTCCTGTAAAAATTTACCTGCACACGAAAACAAAAAAGAGAATGTTAACAAAATCATGAATTAAATTGTTCCCATTCCCAGTAACGGCCCCAAATTTTGATCGATGGAAAAATCGTGTACAGAAACGTGTATTTTGAAATTAGTAAAAGTGATTGTGGTGTTTTGGCTTCCTCGATACTACCATGATAAAATAGTGGTTATGCGAGTACTATCCACAGGGATGAGAGGCAATGAAGCATTACCGTGATTCACGAACATGTTAAACAGTTCTTCTTTGTTTTGAAAGAATTTAAAAGAGAAAAAACTAAAACAAGTATAAGAGGTAAATAAAGAAAGCAAAGATAAAAACATAGTTATGTGATTGAAAGAAGTGGCTTTGAAAATAAAATCAAAGGAGATGAAAACCCATTACTCACTACTAATTGTTCCTACTAACCACACTAACCTCTTTGATGATAGGTGCTTCACATTGGTTCCATGGCAACCACTAGGCTTGACTTCAAGAAGCTTTTCCAAGCATGACCCATAAGATTATTCCTCTCCCTGAACCTTGCTTCACAAGGCAAACTTGAATATCAACCTATCCATTATAAGGCAAGCATGGGATGAGAAACAATTGCACAAATTGTATGAGCCAAAGGTGAGTAAATGAAATTCAAACTTGCATTACAAGCAAGCTAGTGCAAACATTAAATCATCAAAACCATTAAAGACAAGCATGAAAAACAAAATTAGTTGCAAGTTAGCAAGTTAGAACCCTTGATTATGAGCCAACAAAATCTTACAAGAGCAAGACCTTATATGCTGCTATCAAATTCATGTGAGTTATCAATCAAGAGTCATAAAGTTAGTGGGTATAATAGTGAGATCACCATGGAGAGAAAACTAGCTAATCATTTTAAAAAGAAATTAAAGAAGAAATAATGAAGAGAATCATAGATTGTCACTATCTATTACAAATAACTCTCTTTTTCGCATGAATCTATCTCTAATCTAATTCTAGATCTATAAAGAAGAAAATAAAAGAGAAAATCCTAAGCTACAACTAGAAGGAGAAAACCCTAGTTACTGCTCTCCTTCCTCGATTTCTGGCCACTTGAAGGGATATTTATAGGCACAGAGGATTAGGGTTTCACTGGACGAGTACATGCGTCGAAGATCAAGGCCACTAGCCCTGATATTGTCGCGCAAATGCAGCAAAAGCCGTGTTTGCGCGGATTGGCCCTGATCTTTTAGCCAGTTCTCTCTCAACTTCAAGATGCTTCTACATGTATTATTCATCAATTTACCACGTTGCATCACCAGATAAGGCTCTCAATTCCGGATCCAAATATAGCTTCTAGAAGATCTTTAACTTGGCCTTCAAGAAAGCTTGATTAATTACCCGAAATGGGTCTATTAAGCTCATAATCCCCATTTTTCCCTATTGATATAAATTGCATACAAGAGATCAAAACCGATGATTAGCAGTGTTTTATTTGTAAACCGAGTATGGAAATGTGATAATAATATGCTGAGTTGATGACTAATCAACTCTATACCTAGGATATTGTAGCGAGTGAGAAACTCGTCGCATTAGGTAACATACTCCTTGGCAAACTAGTTGCCTTGAAAAATTAGACGCTATCTGTCAAGAAGATGATTGTAGTAATATGGTGGTACATACTTTGTAACTCATCTTTCATCCTATCCCATATGTCAATCGGTGGTTGACCTCAGCTACGAGTCTGTTCTCTAGGTTAGTTCAGTACTAACTAGTTTAACCAGACAATTTCATTGCAGCAAAATTAACTATCCTATGCTCAGTGAGTTTGTACCATGTGATGTATATATCTAGTTTGAGTGTCCAATCCAGGAAAAGTTGTGGGTCATAATGTCCATCAAAAGTGGGCACATCGATCTTGATGCTTTTCAGATATTGAGCATCAGAATTGGATGGATCAGCAGATTTATCATGACGACGGTTTCGTGGCGGGGTATCCTTAATCTCGGGTGTTTTACGTTCAGCCTGTAGTTTGGTCAAGGCTTGAGTCGGGGCTTCAAGTTTAGCCATGATTTCAGCTAGGGTGGGCTGGAACTCCACTGGAATAGACTCAAATTTACTAGACTCGTCTAGCAAATATGGGTTACCGCTACGGATTGGCATGCAACGTACGAGTCCTAAATGCAACATGCAAATAAAGTTAACTAATTTTTATTTTATCTTGTTGGTAATTTTAAGATTGTCAGATTAATCAAACCCTAATCTTACCAATCCAATCGGCCAGGACAGCGTTCTTTAATTAAGTAACTACTTTGAAATACCCTTCCGTAGACACCAATCGTATGAAACTTCAAGAAAAGATTTACCCTTCAAGTTTCCCTAAAATTACACTAATTTTTCAAAAATACAAGCACTAAATAAACGTACCTAAGATGCAAATCTTACCTAACTGTGCAATTCCTACCTACAGGGCTCTGATACTAAAATGATGTGAAATATGTATGTAGGCGAAAGCAATAAATAAAATAACTCAAAACTCAAAGAAATGTTAAAAATGAATTAAAACAAGTAATATTAGTTATGTTTCTTTTAACATGTCATTATGTGATCAATATCAAATATCAAAGTGCTGATCAGATGTTGTTTGATATGTAGGTAAATAGATTCTACGTGTAATAAAGAGACTAGATCAATTACAAAGGAGAAGCATAATCACTCTTTTGATGTGGACAGGAGATCAAAATAGAAATGTATATCTAAACTTGTAATTAAAGGTTGATGTAATGAAAATAATACCTGAAATGATGGTAGATATGATCTTAGTTATTATCTTGCTTGTTATGGCTAAATTCTTAAATCACGCGATGAAAACAAGTACAATCGACGAGAAGTGGATAGTCGAAAGATCGAGACACTCATGCAGATGGTCGAGATGGTAGCACTGTAAAGGACTTTGAGACGAACAATACGAATAATCACTCAAAATTCCGATCACCGGGAGGGGCTCAAGGGCGCCCATTAGTTTCTGCAGGCGTGATTGTCTAGCACCTAGGCATAGCGCGTCTGTGCGCGAGCGCTTCCACGAGCACTTATTCAAGAATTGTGACAAGGATCTTGAGCAATTATGGAGCAGAAAGGAGACCAGGCTTTAACTTGAATAATTAAGAGAGAGATGATGTAAACAAAGTTGGGGTGGGGTGGGGGCGAGGCGGTGAAGGGTCGTCGACGATGAGTACTCGGCGAAGATTCAACAGAGAGAAATTTGATGTGAGGTAGAGAGAATAGAAAGTAACCGATAAATCAATTAGGGTATCTCAACACTAATTAAGTCTGAATAGGGCATCCCACAACTAACAGAATTTAAGATTGAGAAATCTAATAATCAAACTGAATTGAGAGTAAGGAAACTTTTTATTGATCACAATATCTTCAATAGAATACACGAGGGCCCTTTATATAGTCTACAAAAAATTGCACTTTCCTAGTTACAAAGATAGAAATACTAATCATAAAGGAAATCAAAAATCTAAAAGAAAACAAAAAATACGTGAAAGAAAACTCACTAATCCGACTATAACTCTGATTACTACTCCAATATATAAAATAAAAATCATACTACTACTCTGATTACAAAATCTTCTTCTAGAACCAAATAGTTATGCTTCCCTTGAGTCTCCTTTGGTACATGCACCATTTTTTAGACTTGGACTTTAGTGACGGTGTCAATTCCATGATGTATGCATCACCTCATTGAAGAATAACACCCACCTCTGAAAATCAATATAAATGTTCCATTAGAAACCCGGACGCATGACCCCGACACATGAGTATTCTATATAATTTGCTTATAAGATATGGGAATTATGAGATGAGATCACATTTGAAAAAAACAAATAGGAGATATTATCATCCACATTCCACACAATAGGATGAGACCACATAGCTCAATCCATAAGCACTTAGAACGTATATTTCAAAAAATTACAAATAATTTTTTACAACATCGTATGATTTTAAGGCATACTTACGTGGGGTTTGAAGGATATAGTTTAAAGAGATCTTAAATTTATTTTAAAGACCCTAAAATTTTATAAAGCTATAACATGAATAAACTAATTAGGACTTGCACGAAAAAATTTTAATTGTCATTTAATGTTCATTCCCTTTTAGAATTTAATATCATGCATCTATACAAATATAAATTATCATAATGCCTTATAAGAGAAAAGATTATCATATATCTGAAAGTATTAATTATCTCCCTCGAAACTCAACATATCAAGATGTCTTGATATGTTTTTTTTAATTGAATCGAGGAACTGATATCAAAATTGTGCATAAAATTTCAATCCAACCCAAATGACAAAGTACTACATATATAAAGATAGTCTTGGCTACTTTCGAAAGGATTCAGAGCCAACTTTCCCATTAAAATTTAATCTTAGGGCATTCAAATGGAATATGTGTTGTTAGAGTTGATCTACACCCAAAACCAAAAGTCAAAGAGTTTCAAAAGTTTTTCGCCCATGCAACAACTAGGCACAACCAACTGTCACAAGTAGAATGTTTCTTAGATCTATGGATTTGGTCACGCGAATTTTAGATCTAAACATTGAGCATGATCTACGCACATTAAAAAACCTTGCATACAATTTTGTAGATCTCAAACAATCTAGAAAATTAAACTAAACAACTCACTTCCTAGTTGTCCATTTTGTTCCCATTTGATGCAAAGAGACTTGACTTGATTTTTGTTTTTAGGCACTATAAATGAGGTAGATCAAAATTTAATCGATCATTTGAATTGCCAAACAGTGAATTCAAATGGGAAAATTTCAGCTCTAAATTATATATATATGGCTACTTTGGGAAGGATTTAGAGCTGAATTCTTCCCCATCCAAGAAGTTATTCCTCCCCATCCAACCTCTGAGAAAAATAGAAAGTTATTCCTCCCCATCTAACCTCAATGACATATAGTTAATCTACTAGACATAAAAATACTTAAACACTAAAAGTAAAGTGATTTTAAGTTTTCATTCCTATGCATCAAGTCATGAAAAATGGAAAGTTGCATCAGCATGTTGCTTAGATCTACAATTTGGGACATACAAGTTCATGATCTAAACCTTTAATTATATTTCAAACACTTGGAAAGCCTTACACACCGATTTTGTACCAACTTTCAAGCAGTCTAGACCGATAAACTAAACAACATGCTACTTTTGGTATTTCATTCTCTTCCTCCTTGATCTATAGGCAAAGAAAAATACTTAAACCCACTTTTGGCTAGCAAGCACTTCGTATGATCTAGATGAACTTGAACAAAGCCGATCCATAATTTGAGCTCCAAATCAATGAAAGGATTTGCTTTAAAATTCTCCTTGAAGGTGCTTAATTGATACACAGATATATGAGAAAAAGGAAAATAATACAGGAAAAATTCTTGGGCTGCCAAGAATGGACATTGCAATCTACATCCTATAAGATGTTTTTGGAACAAACCATACGATTTGAAGGTCACTCGTCCATCCATCAAATAGTCAAATTTTAGTAATATTAAAATTTTCTAGCTTCCACATGATATAGATGCAATTTCCTCTATCCACAATTTTTTCATCCACAATTTAGATATGACATAAATAAAAATGAATGATAATTCATTGGGCCAATCCAAACTTGTGTTTTTAAGTCGCGCCATTGGAAATCACTCAAGTTGTCAACTCATCATGCTCTCTCTCCCCCCCCCCCCCTCTCCCCTCTCTCTCCCCCTACAAAAACACATTATGTACACACACATCCACTTTATATTATATAATTTATTAGGCCTGGAAATTTCAAGAAAGTTCATCTTATAGCTTAGTGGTCTACATATATTGTTGATAGAGTCAACCATGTTCTAAATGCTTTAGAACATGAGCAGATGCATTTGGATGCTAGTGGATTGTTAATCTTGTCACATTTAACACGACATCTACAAGTTTTCACTTTAATAACTTTAGATAAGTACGAAAGAATATAAAAGCATTTGTGATTTTTATCTATCAGATAGGCATTCCAAATATAGATCAACATCAAAATTTACATAGGACATCATCATTGAGTTTAAAGTTGATAGCATCTGAGATCAAAACCTCTAAAAGAAACAAAAACTAACACCATACACAAGATTTTGTATATGATATATGAAAACATCTTACAACCCGCTTAATGTTTAGACTATGTCCTATTCCTATGTTCACTATTCATCATAGTTCCCATGATATATGATGTTTCAAATGAAAAGACATTCTAAAGAGACCTAAATGAAATGTAATTCTTAATGCTATCATGAACTTCTACGAAAGAGTAAATATTAGCATGAAAAATTAGAAGCTTAAAAATATTTAAATTTCTGTGCATGCCCTCTTGATAGATTGTACATCATAATAAACGGTCTAAGTCATAGCCCATTGTATAGTTTAGTCGGGTGGGGACAAAATTTATGTTTACACTTAGGTAGCAAAAGTTCCGGAGACTATGCATGCACTTGCCATATAAGAAGCTTTCCTTCTATATGCTCTAAAACCTAATTTTGAACCCATTTCTAAATCAGGTGCGTTCAAGACGATTTCCATGCTCTAAATCATAAACCAATGTGAATTATGTAAACTTATAACCCTAGATCCATGTGTCAGACTATTGCGAGATAAATTCTCAATAACATAGCACTAGAAGAAGCCTAAATAAAAATGTCCAAATCAAATGAATTTGGACATATCTTTCAAGACTTTGAAGACTTTCACAACTTTCATTGTTAGATTTCGAGAACAGCAAGGCTTAACACATACTCCTGATACATATTGCCGATCATCATGGAGGATCTCCTATCCACTAGGTTTAGCTTATTGTCACGAGATCTTGTCAAATGAGACCACACACCTCAAATGTTCATTCCCATGCATCAAGTGGTTACGGTTGTAAATTAAACCATTGTCCAACAACAACAATATAACTAGAGAGCTCTTGACAAAATATTTGGAAGTCCTTAAGAAACATGATTTTTCATCAGATAAACAAAATGATCATCCGTCAACCTCCCTCACATAGCAAAAAACCTCCTCACTTATCAACAATAACCTTTGGACCACTTCATACATGAGTGAGAAGTCTCGAAACAACATAAATTTAAATCTATATAAACCCTTTAAGGTTCAAGATATATAAATGCAGATGAACAAAGTGGAATATCTATTTTGAGTGCACGATATGGACTTTGGTAGAAAACGCACTTGAAGTAATAACTAATATGATTCCTAACATATATTGACATATTCAAGAAATGGATATTGGACCAATTCGTGCCAACTTCACAGACATCAGTGAATCACCAACTTTTTGGGAAAAAAAATAAATAATTTTTCTTAGCTCCAAACAAAGACACCGCACAACTAAAACAATGCTAAAAGATCCCATTTAACAAAATGAATCAACAAAACATATGGGACACTATCCTTGGATCTCCTTTTCCTTAAAGATACTCCATACATTCTTAAGTAGCAAATAAAGGATGTCTCATCTTGAGTAACTCCAATCTTTGTTACACTTAAAGTGCCAAACCAAAGGCCTTATGAGACGAGCAATTGTTTCCCACTAGAACAGATGTGCCCATCTAACCCAAGGAGTTTTGATGTTCCTTTAATTTTTCCTTCAGAAAATTGCTATAGTCATTAACTTATTAGAGGCCATGTGAAAATTAGAACCAACTTGTATTCCATAGTGCTATCCTGCTTTTAAAGGAACATATCTTGTCATTAGATAATTCCAATTGAAAGAGATAAAATCATCCTTACTTCAGTATAAGAAAATGACTAGCTGCAGTTGATGAAGGTGATATAAACCTTAAATAAAATATTCTATTTCAAACTGCACTAGAATTTTTGTTGGCTCGCAAAAAGACCATGTCCATCGTATCATGCAAAACAAACTGTGACATGATGCAATTGATACAACAAACAGCACCTTGTAACTTTAATTATGACTACATGCTACAAAATTGAGATTAAGAAAATCATAAGGAACAAGTGCAGTGAACATTATGAGCAGTCTCGCCTCACCTAGCAAAAATAATTACAAATACTAAGCAATTAAAAAAATTATATCGGTAATAAACAACATACCGGAAATGCTGCAGATTGTTGGCAAATGAAGAGCGTAGCTCTCCAAAAAAAAGATCAACTCTTTATACACTCTTTTCCTTCCTATCCATCGTCAAACTGATGGGCTGTGATAATACCAACCTATGAGGAATAAAACAAAAGAATAATTAGCAAAATTTTCAAAAGAATCCAGAAGTAGAACCCACGCAATCCTATCAATTTCTAAACAATAGCAACCAAATCAAGAACGAGGCTATGAAACAGCGAAACCCTAACCCAAACCCTAGCATCAAACCGCACAATTAGCAATCGATAATAAGATGAGGAAAAATAATCGATAATAGGTGGAGGAAAAAAGGGGGAAAAAAGATAAAAACAGACCTCCGAAACTAATTGGAGCAAGAGCCTTCGATCCTCACAGCGATCGCCCATCTCTTGGGGGCGACGAGGGCTCAGCCTCGTGAACCACGCCACCGCTAACGAATCGGGCGAGAATTACTTATATAGGGTGATGGACGGACCAGATTCGTTCAACGCACGGTGTTCGCAAGATGTGTGCCACGTGGCCTGAATGGAGAAGATGGCCCACGCCGTTTTGTCTTACTCGTCGCATGTGTTGATCCGATCCGGACGCTGTATGCATAGATGGACCCTCCTTCTGACACGGGTACCGTATCATCTTAGAAAATGTTAAATTTTTTTAAACTAGTACACTGACGATATCGATGAGAAATTGATGAATCAGTCAAGCGCATGTGAGGAAAAAGAGAAAGAAGGAGAAAAAAAGAAAATGGAGAGAGTTGAGAGAGTAAGAAGAAGAAGATGGACATACGGATTGACGGAATTACGGACAAAGTTTCTATATGAGTCACAGGAGAAATTTTCTTTCGGTCGGTTTTGATTATCATAAAGTATTATTATTTTTTCAAAAAAATATCTAAACTATTAAAATCTCAAAATAATATGTTCTCAAAAAAATTTCAAAAAAAAAATTAGAGATAGCTCCTCATATAGAGCAATCTCCATACAGGTTACAGGTTTGGAAAAAAAATAATTAGCGACACAAAAAAATACACGAAGATAGTTGGATATATGTGATGATTTTTTGCGTCGCTAATAATTTTCTTTGAAGATCTGTAACCTCTGTGGGATTGCTCTATGTGAGGCTATTTCTAACTTTTTTTTTTTTTGTGATTTTTTTGAAAACCTTTAAGAATAGTTTGTGATATTATTTTGAGATTTTGATAGTTTAGATTTTTTTTCTAAAAAAAAACAATGATAATTTATGATAGTTTTGAGCAAATTAGCTATAAAAAAAAAAAAGAGGCAAACATTTCTATTACTTTTAGGACACTGAAATTATAATATTGGATATTTCTAACACTTACCACTTTTCATATACTACTCAAGTTGTATGAGAAGATCATGGGATACTAGGTTTTATTTTTTTAGAAATAAAAACTAGCTGAGGGAAACACTAAAAATGCATTTACATAAAAATAATCTTGAAACAAATTATCTACATTAATTTGAAATAGGAGATTTTATAAAATTTAGTAGCATTGAGTAAAGAATATGTAACACCCGAGTTATTACCCCGATTTAATAATATAAATTTTTGGTTATTAAGACTATATAGGATATCAGGGAAAAAATTGATATTGATGTAATGAATTTCAATAATTTTAAGAATCTGTAAGTGGTATGCAGGAATATACATATATCATAATTAGTGTGCACATATTACTTTAATATATAGATATACTACCTTATGCACGGAAGATGCGTATTTGATCAAGAAAATACAACCATGAGGATATTTTTAATCTTAGAGTTAATGGAGATAGTAGGTGTGCATGGAGGGGAGATCAAGAGTCTAAATCTTCGTGATTTGGAATTGAACTTGGATGAAAAGGCTGAGGCAAACTTATAATACTATGGGTATGGATCTTAAAAGAATCCAAACAAGAATTCATCTTCTCATCCTCTTCCTAAGGAGATTTCTCCATGACCAAAGTCCTAGAAACCTCTCAAAAAAGAGATCTCTTCAACCTCTCTCTCTCTCTTCTCTTCCCTTCTTCCTCTCTCCTCCCTCTTCTCTGGTCAGAGCGCGGTCACAGCAGCCGCGCTACTGCAGCTGCTGGGGCTCGTTGGCCGGGGGGGCGTGGCCGGCGGTGGCCTGGAGAGAGGAGCAATAGCCCTTCTTCTGCTCTCTCTACCTCTCTTGGTAAGTAGATGAAATCCTAAAAAGAATCTTTCTCCCTCTCTTGATTTCTCTTCCTAATTCAGTTTCTTTCTCTTTTCCCTGGTGATGGCGCTATGGCACCGACGCAAGGCAGAAGTTCGATGGCCACGAAGAGGAGGAGATCTATGGCGAGGAAGTACCCTATACTTTTTACAGATTTAGAATAAATATTAAATTTCATATCTTGCCCTATTTTTAGATTTTGATCATCATATTAAACCTTGATTCTTTCTTGGTTGTGTGGGGGAGATGCCTTCTTGATTCCTTCCTAATCCTTGCAATTGTGTAAGCTAACTAATGGTTGTAAACAGAGTAGAAGATTCTTTGTTTGTTGTGAAATTGAGAAGACGAGGAAGAATTAATATGATGATTGATTATGTATATAACTAGAATTTAATATGTTCAAGGTCATAACTTGTTTATGATTCTTAAATTGGAGGGGAGATTAAAGAATGAGTGATGAATTCCAAAATTTAACACTCTTGAAATGGGATGCAAATCTATTAAAAATCGTAATTTATAAATTTTTAGTTCAGTTCGTCAGTATATTAAGAACCATAGGTGCCATGTAATATACCTTTGGAAATATAATCAGTCTACTTTCCAACGGCTCTTGCGGTGTCCCAATCGAAAGTCTTTGCTAGGAGTTATCGCTGAAATACGAACAAGCTAGTCAAAATTACCGAGTTGCAGAATTTTGATTGACTGAAAATTTTCTATTTATTTAGGGCTGTTTATGTGAATTAAGAAAGTCATGTAATATAATGTTCGAAAGTTAATCAAGTCTAATTTTCAGTGAAAGTTTTAGTATCTCATTTTTATGTCAAAAATTAGAGTTATGATGAAAACATCGTCATTGTTAGGACAAAGCCGACGAATTACAGTCTAGGAGGGTTTATGTGAAGTTTATAAGAATTAATAGAGCGACACATTGAGCTAAACCTAAATTGAACATATTTCTTCCAACAACTATGTTATGAATGCGGGTATATTGTAATTATTTGTTAGTATATTGGCTCGTCATAATAATGTCTCATAAATGATGTTCTACCTATATATACTTGATATGTTGACAAATTAGCCTTAAACGTAAATGAGCGTTTATTCCTACTAACAAATAGAGAATCATTGTGTTATGGATTTCAAAAGATATATTTATCCTAACACGTAAATCCTTCCATGACTTAGTATATTAGACTCTAAATAGGATATCAATTGACAAATAGTGAATGGAAAAAATCATGAAATGTCAGAAGTTGCTTGTGTAGACTAATAATTCTATCAATTTTAACTAATTGATAATTGGACAAGTTAACGGTTAACACTGAATATACTGATAGTAGACTACTAAGTGAGAACATGAATTTATGATAAATTGTGAATATTATTTAATTGATAAAACATGCAGACATTAATTGAAAAGAAAGATTTCTTGGTGTGATATCAAAAGTTGGGAAATCAGAATGGCAAGACCGGTAGTATCAAGATCGGTATTAGCGGAAATCCAAACAGTTTCAGAGTTTAGTTCAATCCCTGAATAGTTGAAGATAATTGTTATATATATAAATCTTGGTTGCGACCCCATTGGTTACATCATATCAAAGATGTCTAAGGAATAGTTGATTGTTAGGTCTTATTTAATTGTATATTAAATCAAGGAAGTAAAATCTCAATTAATACGTATGTAAGTCAATTCCTCTTTTCCTTCCAGTCTCAACTTATATATATATACACTTGATACCTTTGTATACTGATGGATATCTCGCGTCTATTGTAGACTTCTGTAGCAGCGATTTTTACCAATAGTCAACCAGCATTAAGGGATAGAATATGTGTAACGTAAGTTGAAATTCTAACTCCAAATTATCGCCTTGACAGGTAATGTATGTCCTATAAGGTTAATAAACTTGAGACATACTTGAACTCATGACTTCCATTTATATGCATTGCATCTTATCAATTCTCCTTAAGTCCCTTTCTTTTATCTGGTGTGATATCTCGCATACACCAAAGGTAGACGGTAACTGTAACGATTCGGATTATTCTAGTTTCTATGGATAAATTCAAATCTACTTAGAGTATCATATATACACATATATAGTTTTATAAGGTAAAAGGAAAGCTTTCACCTCTTTGATTGTTAAGAGAGTGTCTATTGCGGTCAATTTTGGTATCTATACTAAACAATTGTAGTCATTGGTGTATTAGACTCTGGTTCAATACTGTATTCATAGTCACCGTAAAAGGTATAGTAAGTCAGGATTAGAATTGAACACATCTTTCCTAGTAAGTATTGCGACAAGTATGAACCTTATATTGTTCATGGTCTCCTAATTACCCTCTCTCCTTTGAACTTCAATTTAAAGAGTGGTCGTAGACAAGTTGACTAAAATAATAAAAGCTTTCAGATTGGTTTTACAGTGAATTTTAGAATATGATGTCGGGAACCAAATTAATAAATTGAGAGAAAAAAAGTCATGAGAAGTTGCTTCCGATTGACATAACTAGTGATATATAAAAAATAGTGTTACATATGTATTAATGGTAATACATATCTAGTATAATAATTGATGTGACTATAAGTATTATAAGTGTTCCCTCAAGAATCACCTTACTAATCTATGATTGGATGATTATAGATTGTTACTGTTAGTGACTGGTATAGTTGTTGATGTATGGTTACGTACATTATTATAGTATGTTGTATAATCAGAGGAAGATTGATAATTGATTTCTATGTGTAATGCTTATGTGCATGTATCTTGCATGTACAGGTTGAATATATTTGTTATTTGTATTGTTGATAATATTTCCGGATAAAAATAGTGGTATGTATGTGGTATATATTTGAGAAGTGGAGTAAAAGACCAAGATAAATTGAACTTATTGTTATAATAAACTTGAAAATATATGAACAAGATGATGTGTAACATTTATGTACATATTGTGTGTATTTACATATACATTTCGAAAGAAGGGGACGGCGAGAGCCGGTGGAGGGGTAGACGGTGTTGTTATATATACATTTCGTAAGAAGGGTCAGTGAGAGGGGGAAGACGGTGTTATTGTTACACACACACATTTCATCGGAATGAGCCGACAGGAGCCGGTGGGAGGGGAGACGGTGTTATTGCTTTATGTACATATATATACGTAGAAAGGGGCTGGGCGGGAGCTGATAGGAGGAGAAGATAAAGAATTTTTCACACTTCTATTGTGATTATATACATATACGAGTAATGTATATGGTGTAATTTATTGAAATGACATGTGAACGTTGTGAAGTAAGATGATATTGTAATATGAGAAGTATGATGCGGTTATATATTATACAAGTATGTTTATGATGCATATGTTATCTGAGTGCATAAGTTATATTTATGACTTAGCTATGCCGATTGGTGTATTATCTTATGTGAATACAAGATACGTGGGTAATACATGCTATGTATATATAAGACGAGTTCAAACAACTAAACAAAATTCATTCTATACAACTCACACATCTTATCATACGAAGAATGAAATCCAAAAAGGAATTGAAAATTTATGACTATAAGAGTCTGATTATCCCTGAAAATTTTGGAGATCATTGTCTTGATTATTAAACCATGGGATGTCATTGATTTTTTTCTACTTTCCTTATTCTTTCAGATTTACTCTTATTAGTTGAATATTCATCCTTCTCATTGATATGTTATCATTCCCTGATTCTTTCCTACTCTACTCACTGAGCTGTCGAGATCCATCCCCCTCGGACTGGTATATTGCAGATTGTATTGAGACAAGGGTCCAGTTTAAGCTGCGGGAGTTTATTTTGAATCAATCTAATCTCTTTTTTGTATAGTCTAATCATGTCGTATTTCTAGAGTAATTGTGCTTGTAGATGGGTGTGTTGGATGTGAGATAAATGGTTAATCTTGTATATATATAGAGAGCTGTGTAGTAAACTCATTTCAAGTTGACATCAGAGATAGTTCTATTAGTTTGTGATATCGAGATGTGTGTTATCAATGTGATGATCATAATAAGTTGAAATTATATCATTACTAAATTTTTATGAATGCCGAGAGTGGTACTCTAAACTTATGTTATTGTGCTTTCATATAAGTAGGCGATCTCAAGCCGAAATATTCTTTATGATTGCGTGAATGATTTCTAAGTTTTTTTTTTTATGTGTATGGATTGAAAATTAGTAAACTGATGTTAATTGAAAGTATTGTGATTATATTGTATATTGTCAAATCAGTATTTACAAATGAGGTGTTGCTGAAAATTTCAAGAATTTTATGATAATCTATCAGTTTAAAGGAATAATTATGTAAACTGAGAATTTTAGAGAACTGAGACCCTTACAGAATATGTTTTGAAAATATATATATAGTAAAAATTATAATTAAATAAGAAAATACATATATTTTCTACATAGCTAGTTTTTTTTTTTTTTTCTGTAAAAGCTTTGAAAGAGAGACAAATCCCAGAAAAGAACCAGTGGGTGCAGTAGAAAAAGGTTCTACATAGCATGCATAGAATCTTAAACCCCAGGGCAGATGCAAGAACAATCAGATGCTGCTTCTAAGAAAGAATCTTCTAATAATCTTATTAGAATCTGAAAATTCCTGAATATTGCTTGCCAAAATTTGTTCCTCTGCCAGAGTTCATGCATGCAAAACTATTTTGAAGCAGTGTAAGCAAAAGTAACAACTATCATATATTAACAAAAGACTGACTGATGAAGTGAAGAGCACAAAAATCTGTAGCAAGTTCAACAACACAAGCAATTGAAAACTCAAGTTATTTATATATAGAGATATTTCAAAGCAGTCACAGACGAGACACACACAAAAAAGACACAACTGACTCGATACAAGGGAGCAGAGCTCTCAATTCTCAGCCTGCTCGCCCCTTTTCAGTTCCAAAAGATACACCAAACTGAATCCTCCATCAAAGTTGAACACACAATGGGGCCTCCAAACCAAAATGACAAGCTTAAACAAGAAAGGAAATAAAATGCAGGAAGGCCTTCTAAAACCGCATTAAAAACAACAAACAAAAACTCATGCACCACACCTCCCCTTGCTCTTGAAATCACGGCATTGCAAAATCTCAAAAGCACTTCCCACGCCTTTCTCCTTGTCTATCTCTGGTACGGTTTATATTAGGAAAAATCAGAAGCACCCAAGAGGAGGATCCATCGGCAAAACCATAGAAGTCATAGGTAGTTAACTACTGCTGCTAGAGACTACTGGAATTGACAGATGACAATGAAAAGAAAACTGGAGATGGGATCATGTAACAGTTTCTCTCACTTTTAATAGTTTACTGCCCCACCTGATGAGTGGGGCTCAGCATAACTCGAGTCCTTGACGGAAGCAGAAATGTCTGCTCCATTAGAGAATCCTGCACCATTTGGGGAAGTCGATGGGCTAACTTGGTTGTTCTCTGCATTGTCATAACTCCTGGATCTGACAGGTCTGGACCGAATATTGTTCCCCATTGGAAAAGGCTCCTGCAAAATGGAAGGGGAAAAATATAACTCAGTATGGATGCGAAAGTTTGAAACATATATATTTCTTATGACTTTTGGGTCTATCGTGGTGATGCTAAGGGTGGTAATCCATCAAACAAGTTTGACTTATTATTGCCGGCAGTGAGAAGCAAATAAGGTTGTGGGCCTACAGTTGACCACGTTCACCACCATCTAGAAGTTCTAGCGCTTCAGCATGTTAAACCAACTCAAAAAAAAAAAAAAAAAAAAATCCCGCAGTACAGACTGAAGATACCTATTAAGTATAACAGATGAGCAATAGAAATTTTGAAAGAATGAAAGGTTTTGGAAATTTCTAAATGAGGCAATATTAACAAAATATGACAAGGCCAGAGAGGCCTAGCTAAGTGGTGGTAAGAGGTGGGGTTGGGTAATTGGGATCCCCAGATTCAAGCCCTGCCCCTCCATCCTTTGTTCCCATAAAAACAAAACAGGAGGAAAGAGGGGGTGGGGTGGGGGTGGGGGGGGTTAAAAAAAATGAGAACATTTACTGTGATGAATGTAGTATGAGACTGGCAGTGTAAATTGAGAAGGTAACAGGAAGTTTCAAGAAAATATTTAAGTTGCACAATCACGAGAAAAAGGCAATTTGGAAAAATACATGATAGTTTAAACAATCAAACTATAATTCCCTCCAATAATTTGATGATTTTATCAGAGTTATTCTACCACATGGAGCCCATTATTATCCTTGAATCAAGGGCAAAACTTCCAATGGATAATTCATTAAATAGACCCTTCATCAAACCAATAGCAAGGAGGAAAATGATTTGTCACTAACAAACAGACACTTTTAGCAATGCATCACAGAAGTCTTCCGTGACATTTGCATATCTTATAAAAAAGCCAAATGTAACATATAACTTAAAACATGAACATTAATCGGGCTAATAGTACCTGATCCCCTGCATTTGGACCATCTGAATGGAAAAGAATAGGGCGACAGCGTTTATCCTCATTCATCAAACTTGAATTTTGGAAATGAGCAATAAGTGCAGATTTCCCTTGAATTCTAGCATAAGCAAGCGATGCAACCTTTTCACTATTAAACTTTTCCCATTTCTTACCATTGAATGCCTGAAAAAGGTCAACCTTTTCACTATTAAACTTTTTCTAAGTATTTGATGATAGCAATTTGCATTTTAAACCTAAATACTAAGTAGAATGTTCATTAGGATAAAATATACACAGATAAACAAAACTTCATTTAAATAAAACATTAGATAAAACAAGAAACATTGATTTCAACTTATTCTTGTACTCTTTGAATTATGGCAGAATAGAACCTGATAGAAAGGGATGATCTGCTGAGGATCAATCATGTTGATGAAAGCATACCCAACGTTGCACTTATTCTGGAAGGGGGAAAATTGAACTAAAATTAGCATCCACATGTGTAGAACCTGATCATAATGGTTGTGTTTTGCAGCTATACTTACCTTAAAATCGATAGGCAAATAGATAAAATCATAAGTTCCCTTGTGCTGTTCATCTATAGCAGTCAAGAGCATCTTAGAAGTGTATCTGTCCATCAAATACCATTTTTAATTAAGAATCACAATCATCAGAGAAGTAAAGTTTATGGGTATGATCCGCATACTTGTTTGGAATGTTCTTAATCATCAAAGTAGTTCGGGAGTCTTCACCACGTATGATGCATTCAATATCAAGTTCATATTGTTTCTTACTGTCTGCCTGATTTGCATTCATATCACTCCTGCGGCTCCTGATTCGATCATTAGGAGCATCAAAAGAAGGTGGCATAGGAATTATGTGGTTTCTCCCTTGGAACATATGAAACCTTTGCTGTGGTGAAGGAATTCCAACGTGATCAATGCAGTTTCCTCCAGAGTGAGGGAAGATGTTATGAGGAACAAGTGGGTGCATAGGAGAGCTCCCACAAAATCCCATGCTTCCAAGAGAACCAGGATGAAATGCCGGTGCATCTGTGGAATCTCTAATGTAAGGTTGTCTCCGCTCCCAAATAGAGGGATTTACGGCAGGAGCTGAACCCACGTGATGAGGGTGCAAGGGTAGAACAGTGTTCAGCATATGAGACGGTGCTCTTGGAAGCCCATGCATTGGAGGTGGATGATGAGATGGAACATTGATCATAAATGATGGTGAATTACCCCATATCATTGAACCAGCAGAGTGGTGAGGATATGCATTGACATGATTCCAAATATACTGGTTCCCATGTACGGGGCAACTGCCATTTCCTGGGGATCCAAATGTTGTATAATAAAAGAGACTTCAATTACAAGAAATAACACAAAATAAACCTAACCATATACATGAAAAGACAATGAAATTTGAACATAAATCAAAGCAAACCATTGACCATCCAAACTCAGAAACCATTCGCTCAATTATTTATAATAGCTAAAATAAACCACATATTTTGAAAGTTTCTCAAAGGGAGATGTATAATGTTTGAGTCTTGGCTCTATGTGAACCTCAAATTGAATGCACTCCCCTATAGGCTATAGCAAATTTGTCATATTTTCTCTCTTCTTCTAGATGTTTTTTCAAGTCTATAAGAATTTGGAGGACGCCAATTGGCATTTACAATTAAGGCAAGCCTCTCTCTTATCCATAGTTTCTTTAGCTAGGGAATTGGCACTAATTATAAGACGGCTGATGTCAAGTCAACAGCCAGTAGCAAAATTTTGTCAACTTTTCGTGGAGCCTTGCCATAGCAGACCCCAACTTGACGGGAAAGGGCTTAGACGACGATGATGATTATTTTGAAGGTTACTCACCAATTCATCAAGTAGTCATATGATGTACAGTTCTTAATGAAAAGACTAAATGGATTTCAGTCATACACTGAATCCAAACCGTTGGCCATCATCAAGATCCCAAACATGTATAGCAACATTAAATGAATTTGGATCCTACCAGAAAATAGATTTAATTGACTTGTTACTAAAAAGTATTTTATGTGCAGATAAACCTTAAAAGCAAGTAATATTTTGACATGTCAACTTTCTTTATTTTAGACCATATATATATATATATATATATATATATATATATATATATATATATATATATTCTCACGGATTCCTATGAGAACTTTCACGGGGGCGGTCAGATCTAAAAGATCAAATCAAATAAAATCAGATCTCTGTCAGATCCGACGGCTCACGTGAAAGTTCTCACAGGAATCCGTGAGAACCGTTCTTAAGGGATCAACTCACTATATATATATATATATATATATATATATATATATATATATATATATATATATATATATATATATATATATATATATATATATATAATATTTTAGACTATCATGTGGATATTGAGTTTGATGGCCCAACATGTTCATTCTGCAATGATATGAATTAGCACAAATCTGCCACATGACCTGTCACCCTGCTTCTCAACTATACATATTATGGAAGTTGTGCAAGCAGTTAGTAAGAATTTATTTTCAGTTGTACAGAACTAAACAACTTACTGAGTAATAACCACATTATAATGGGAATGGTAAAAAAATTGCATGTGAGCTTTCTCTACTTATACCACCTTCAAGTGAGTGACTGGTGAGGCTTCCAGATCCTACTCTTTGAAGGAATCTATGATCAATTCCATCACCAGGTCTAGAGTTGATATTCATAGCCATGGCAGGCACGGTGCTCGACGAGTTGTATGGGACGCCATTAGTCACCCCATCATGATATTCAGGGAGTGAATGAGGATGAACAATTGGCATACCTTGAAACCCAAATTTCCTTTGTCCAAAAGAATGCCCATTTTCACCATGCCCAGAAGGGTTACTGTGATTGCCTACTGAAGGAACCCTGACTGGAGAGGATAAATTGTGAGGTACACTTGAAGAGATTCCATGGACTGTGGAATCCAGCAATGGGCTGACTGGTGCTCTAACTGCAGAACGTAGGTCCTGGACAGTTTCATTGTCAAACTCAGCTGTAATTGATCCAAAAGGAATGGACCCTGAAGATACCAATGGCTGAATAAGTATACGTGATCAAAGGCATTATCATATCTATATTGGGGGAAAAAATCCAAGGGTAAGCAGAGAGGTGATAAGCCACACATCATACCATAGCATCCTGGGGGCGAGCTGCTTGGGGAGCCGCCCTGCCTGCAACCACTAGATTCTTCCAGCTCCAACTCTGGCGAGAGCTGTTGTATCAAGTTACTGTTGTGAAAAAAAAACATACTAGTGAGCAAAATAATATTATATAGGAAGCTCCAAGCAAGAAAAACAATACATCTATGAAGATACTACTCCAACAGAGAAAACAATAGAAGATAATAGAAGTCACAAGAAAGGATTCCGATGTGAAAACGTGTATGGGGCGGAAGCAATAGGTAAATTAACTAAAATATACACTTCACTAACAAGAAAGATCATTGGTAGAAAATGAATTAAATTAGATAATATTAGGCTATGCTATGTTGATCATACAAGTGCTTATCAATTTCAATATTTAAAGAACTAATTAGAAATTATCATTTATGCAGGAAATCAAGTTCTATACGCAATAAAGAAAGCAAGCAATCACAAGGGAGACGCATAATCGCTCGCTCACTTTTAATATAGACAGAAGATCAAAATATATAACATACTAGATGATGTATATCTAGAATTGTAATTAAGAAGTTGATATAATAAGAAAAATACCTGAGATAATTGTAAATTGATCTTAACTTGCTTGTTAATTGTTGATTAATCTCTAAACTCACGCATATGATAATAGCTACAGTCGACGAAAACATGATCGTCAAAAAGTCGAGGCGTTTATGCAGACAAAGCCGAAATTGCTGGATGTGTGGCGGGAGAGAGAGGGATTTGGCATCCCACCACTAACAGAATTTAGGATCGAGAAATCTAATAATCAAACTCAATTTGAGAGCGAAGAAAAATTTTCACTGATTGTTTGTTGAAAAATTGAATACATGGTCTTTATATAGGCTACAAAATTATATCTCTCCTACTTCAATTTGGACTTCAAAACCAACTCCTAAAAGAAATCAAAACCTAAAAAAATAAAAGAATAAAAGAAATACAAAATAGGCAACTACTAATCCTATTACAACTTCAATACATAGAGAAGAGAAATAGAAACTCTAATACTAGTAGGATTATAAAACTTCTTCATGAATAAAATTTGCTTTTAGAACCAATAGACATGGTTCTCTTGACTCTGCTTCAATATACATTCCAAGCTTTTGAATTGGGCTTTGTCGGTAGCTTTGACGACATCATGATGTCTGTGTCATTCTCCCCAAATTGGAAAGAATTCGACTCTGTTGAGTTTGAGGAAAAGGAACTCTCATACTGCTCCATTATGTCAGGATCAATCTTTTATAGCTCACTTTGACATATTCACGAATCATCTATTGGTGATTTTTCTTCCCATTGAACCAAATACTTACAAGTCCCACCATCTTTGGTGATGATAATTTCATCATCCACGATTTTATTAATCTGATTCACTGTAATAGGTAATATATTTGGAAGTGATGCAAGGAAATGTCTCTCAGAACTAGGCTCAATGGATGACTCATCATCTAATGGATTGCTAGGTTAAAGTCAAGACCCTTGTAATCTACTAGATCTTCAATATTGAATGTAGAACTAATACCAAAATCTTGAGAAAAATCAATAACATAAACATTGTCGTTTAGCTTCTTTAAAATCTGAAATGAACCAGCACTACGAGCATGTAGTTTCTTAACAGTTCCTGATAAAAACTGTTCCAGACAAATCCGTACCATAATATAATCACCAACATTAAATATTTTAAGTCTTTTTCTTACGTCGGCTCGTAGCTTGTAATTGGCGTTACTTTGAACAATTTTATTCATAACTTTCATGTGTAAGTCGTGTACATGTGATGCAAATGATGATGCAGAATCTGATGCTCTAATAAATCGAACATAAGAATAAGGTTTATACGCTGTCTAGGTCTAAAACCATAAATAATTTCATGCGGTGATTTACCTTTTGTTCTATTTATAGCAGTATTGTATGCAAACTCTACAGTGACTAGTTTAAGATCTCGAACTCTCGTATATTCACCAACTAGCGTGTGCAACAAGTTCCCTAAACTCCTGTTGACAACTTCATTTTGACCATCAGTCTGTAGATGAAAAGTACTGGAGAATTTTAGTTTCGTGTCTAACATGTGCCAAAGTATTTTCCAAAAGTAACTTGTGAATTTCATATCTCTATCAGACATAATAGTCTTAGACAAACCATGCAATTTGACAACACCATTAAAAAATATCGTAGCAACTCTAGAAGCATCTGCAGTTCGAGAATAAAAAGAAAAAAGGCCACTTTGGAGAAACGGTTCACGACAACTAAAACAGAATCATGTTTT
Source organism: Agave tequilana (assembly GCA_038442645.1). Classification (NCBI taxonomy): domain Eukaryota; kingdom Viridiplantae; phylum Streptophyta; class Magnoliopsida; order Asparagales; family Asparagaceae; genus Agave; species Agave tequilana. The sequence goes on along the minus strand of JAVJIF010016740.1, from coordinate 4,222 downwards.
TTCAAAGTTTTCGGTAAACCTAACACGAAATTCATTCTCACATCTTACCAAAGACAATTTGGGACGATGAATGGAGTGTACAAATCAGTGTTTTATTTTTGTTGTTTAGCTAGTTGACAAATGTAACATCTACCAATATGTTTAGCAACATCGAGTTTCAAACTAGGCCAATAGAACCTATACTCAACAGCTTTTATGGTCTTCTCATTCCCAAAGTATTCAGCTACACTACCGGTATGCAATTCCCAAACAAGAAATTTTCTAAGAGAGGTTCTTGAAATGATATCTTACAGCCTGTAAACAGATATCCATCATGCAGAACAAATCTATCAACTTCTCGTGTAATTCCATCCTTTAGTTCCGCATATATCTCGTGAAAATCAGAACATGACTCATATTCAATTTTCAATCTCTCAAAACCATTAACTGCAATTGACAATTTAGTCAAAATGAACACTCGGCAGCTGAGAGTCAGCGGCTTTATTTTCAACTCCCGCTTTGTGACGTAAGGTGAATGTGCAGTCTTGTAAGAACTCAATCAACAATCATGTCTAGCATTCAACTTCTTTTAGGAGTACATGTATTTCAAAGCCTCATGGTCAGAAAAGAAAACGAATTCTTGCGGTAGTAAATAATGTCACCAATGACAAAGTGCTTAAATTACCGTATAAAACTCTTTATCGTAGATCGAATACTTTTATTTGGCGTCATTCAGTTTCTCATTAAAGTAAGCAACTGGATGCCCTCCATGAGCTAAGAATCCTATACCTATACCGGATATGGCACATGCCACTTCAAAAATTAGAAAAATCAGGGAGACGCATAACTAGGGCACTGACCATTCTTTCCTTAATCTTGACAAATACTTAGCAGCAACGTTAGACCATGCAAACTCACCTTTCTTTAGACAGTCTGTAATCAGGGTCATCACAGTGCTGAACCCTTTTATAAACCGTCAGTAGAAAGTAGCAAGTCCGTGGAAAATTCTCACCTCACGGATGGTCTTTGGCTCCAGCCATTCCTCAATGGCTCTCACTTTTTCGGGATCTGCAGAAACTCCATTCAAAGAAACGAAAGTGTAGAAAGTGAACTTGTGTTGTAAGGAATGCACACTTCTTCGAGTTAGCATACAATTCTTCGTTTCTCAACACAGTACAAACTTGACGTGAGTGGTCCAAATGTTGCTTACGAAAGTGGTTATAAATAAGGATATCATTAAAGTAAACAAAAAAAAATCCCATAAAGGGTCGTGGTACTTGAGTCATCACTTGTATAAATATACTCGGAGCGTTGTCAACCCAAAAGGCATAACCATCCATTCATATATTCCATCTTTCGTCTTGAAAGCGGTCTTCCATTCATCTCCCGAACGAATGCGGGTTTGATGATTACTACTCTTAAGATCTATCTTGAAAAATATTACGACACCAGACATCATATACATCATATCATCCAACCTCAGAATGAGAAAGCGATACTTGATTGTGATCTTGTTAATCGCTCTATATCCACGCACATCCCATGATCCATCTTTCTTTGACGTTAATAATGCGAGGACCGCACATGGGCTCATATTTTCTCTAATGAAACCTTTGTTTACCAATTTATCGACTTGACTCTTGAACTCAGCATGCTCGGTTGGGTTCATTCGGTAGTCTGACAAGTTTGGTAGACTTGATCCGAGTACTAGATGATAGCGTGTTAGATGTCATGCATCAGTGGTAACCTATTCAGAAGGTCTTCGGGGAAGACATCACTAAAACCCTCAATTATGGGAGATACTTCCAAAAGAATAGTGCTATCCAGCGTTTTAACCACTTCTCTAGTAGCTAAGATCATGAATGGAGCATTGTTCTTGAGTTCTAGATCAAATTCTATTGCACTGATCAAATTAACTCCTTTCAACTTCTTTGATGCATTAAATTTAGGCTTTTTAACTATAGGTCGGTAGGGTGTCAATTTAATCTTCTTACTCTTGTGCTCAAATCAACACATTCAATTGACCATGAATGGTAACATCATTGTCGTGAGCTGTGGTCGTCCTAGTATGATTTGACTTACATCCATTGTAACCACATCGCATCATATCTTGGCTTTATAAACATTAAACTCAATAGGGTCAAGGCATTGTTGTTTCACGTTTAGGGCCGTGGAGTTGATCCATGACACCTTATACGGATGGGGATGAGGTACAACCTCCAAGCCAACATTTTCGATCATCTTAGACGAGACCACATTGACACAACTTTCATTATCTACAATTCGACGGCGAAATACTAAGAGTATTAGAGTCATGTGCAGTAGATAATCCAACACTACCAGACAAATAAACAGCTCGAGAAGGCCAAGAAGGTTTATAACATAACTCCCAACATCAGTCAATAGTATGATTGGTTCGATTGCAATGAATACATTTTCAAGAATTACCACGACAATAACTCGGTGTCTAGTAGATAAACCACGATGAAAAGACATACCACCAGGGTCTCAAGAAGTGTTACTTCGATAATTCTTATACTCAATCATAATATATATATATATATATAGCAATGAAAAGAACACACAAGCAAATAGATCAGTAGAGAGAAATCTAAAAAACAGCAGATATAAGCACCAAATGTAATGAACATCATCAATAGAAGAGGAAAGAGCAGCAATATAGAGTGCGTTTGGATTCATGAAAGTGGGAGGAAAAGGAAAATAGGAAGTGAGAGTGGGAAATATGAAAGTGAAATGTGAAATGGAAATTTATGAAAATAAATTTTCCGGTATTTGGTTGTAATATGGAAGTGTAAGTGGAAAATTATATTGTGTTTTCAGTATTTGGTTAGTAATTTGGAAATAGAAGTGAAAAAGTTGACCACAAAGTTGACCATAAAATAATATTAAATTAAATATTATTTTTAAAGTGACATTTTTGAACTGTAATTGGACTGCAAGTGAGATTTACATGACATCAAAATTTAATACATTAAGTTACAACTTATTACAAGTGAAATATATATGACCACAATTAATTATAGCACCCTGAAAGTGAGAAAATGGTAGTGTAAGGAGAGGTGTAAAAAGGAAAGGAAAAAGAAAAAGAGGCTTTTCCATTCCCATTTCCGGTTCAAAAACAAACAAGAAAAGTGGGAAATGAGTTTTCTCACTTCCCATTTTCCTCCCACTTCCATGAATCCAAACACGCCCATAGAGTAGCCAGGAGTACAATCACCACTACTCTAGTAGACCAGAGCATCAGTAGCACCAGTACCAGTATTCAACAACTGATTACATCAGTCAGTAAAAGAACCAGTAAAGACAGTCGACAAGGCCAGAGTCTAACGTTGATGGCGAGGACTTCTAAGAACTCCAGATCTTCAGATCATGCGGAACATAGCAGCAAAAGAGTTCATTGACAGTCAAGAGTTGCAAATAAGAAACAGAAGTTGTAAAACTCTGACAGTAGTAGCATCAGTGAAATAGTGGAAAAGCGTCAGAAAACAAAACCCAAACATCCCGAAATAGAGTACTGATCAAAAAACAAGGCAAAACAGAGAAAAACATAGAAGATTGTTATCTAGTAGCGGACGACAAGGGATCTGGTGATGCAATAAAGTCAATGAGAGTACTGGTGGTGCAACAGAGGTCGGCAAAGGTCAATGCAGCACCGTTTTGGCGTCAAATCAGCGTCGACTCGAGGCTGGCGAGGACGCGGGTCGAGGGTGATCGGCGATGGGTTCTAGGTCGATGTGAAGATGAAGAACTAATCAAGGAAGGCTCCGCACGTGCTATCAAAATGTTGGCGAGGTCATCGAGTGGGATGGATGGTCGCCGGCGAGCTAGAAGGTGGTTTGCAGATCTGATTCGAGGTGACAGATTTGATTTTAGGTTTGGTGAAAGAGAAGAGAGAAAGAGGATAATGAACAATAAAATTTTGGATTATGGGATTTTCGAAAGAATTTTCAGGATTTTTTGCTATAGTAACTTTTTTTTTGTTGATCAAAGGAAAACGAGTAGAGGGAAAGAGATTTTTTTCAAAGAAAACTAAAGAATCTAGGGAAGAGAAACAAAAGGGAATATCTAATATAGGGTTTGGGGATTTTCGTGTGGAAAAAAATAGAAATTTGGGGATAGGGTTCTTTTTTTAGAAGATGTTAGGATTAGAATTTTTGCTCTGATATCATGTTCAAGTGAAACAAGAAAGAAGCCAATGAGTACAGCAAGAGTACCCTAGTAA